>JBAIZZ010000132.1:586226-597454 GCA_037355905.1 Heliconius aoede
ATTGTCCACAGGTAAGAATTATTTTATTGGTGTTGTGTATAAGGTATGGAGCCTTATGTTACGTAAGTAGAATATAACTTTTTAAGTAAATACAAATTAAATTTAATAGTCGTTCATTCAATAAAATAAATATATTACTTTTATAATTTCATCAAAAAGATATGTTACATTAAATAAATGAATATTTAATACAACATAAACAAACCAATATCAAGCTTATAATAAAGGTGCAATTATTTAATTGAAAAGTATACGTCGAAAACGTAGTTTACAATTTTGTTGTCATTCTGTAATTACATATTAATGTTATTAGTTTCATAATCATATCATTAAGCTAACCGCCATTTTCAATCAAGTAACGTCGAGTGAAAGTGTTAAACAATATGTTGTTACAGTCTCTATATACTTGATTTTTATATTTTGGAGATTATACAGAATGATATGCTTTTATTGAATAACACTATTTTATTATATAAATCGAATACGAACGATTTCTAAGCGATTTTCAATATAGATTTTTATAGCGTTTCTTAATTTCTACCTTACACACGAGCGCCTGGATAGCAAAACAAAGAAAAGTTTCTATGGTTTATTTCAACGACCCCACAATTACTGCACCATAAAATAATTTCTTTACTGGTTTTATACGTTGAGGTAAGAACATACCGTGACACCGTTTTCACTGCCATTTATGTTCTTTAAACTTTTAATTGCCTATACTGACACTATTCAATAAACGTTACGATATATAATATTTCGAACAATCAAATAATTGACAATACATATGTAAATTGACAATTAATGTTTGTATCGTAAACGGTTATTGTTTTTTTTATATAATACTTAGTATCTTATGTACTACTATTTTATGTTTCGCAAATTAAATCTCTATATCTGTTGAAGTAAATTACTTCGACTGACCAGAGCTATTATTGCGACCATTGAGTTGCAAAGTTAAGTCTAAGCACAATAATTAAAGTTAATCTATAAGTTTAGCTCTGAATATTATATAAGTATTTAAATTAAAATATTCCTCTTTTTTCTACTTCTCGTCCGTTTAAAACCGCCGTGTTCAGTGGCGGAACCCAACGCAGCACTTTTTCTTACAAAAACACATTTATTATAAATATAAATATTGATAACGTCAAGTCTGTTTGTGTTGCTACCTTGCTATAGCTCCGTAATTCAGTTTTCATTACAATATAAATATATTATTAATTTTAGTATAAGCTAGCATCATATCCTTTTTTTTACTATATCATTGTTCAAATTCAATTCCTTTAAATATTTTTTTGTTTTATTTAGAAAGTTTTTCGACTGTACCGAAACACAGACACTAACTAATAATAAGAATTCTCTCACGCAGTCTGTTTGACCCAATTCCTTTATTATTTCGTAACATGTGGGTAACATCTTAAAATAAACCCTATTTAAATTACTTGTCGATAAACATCGATAGTTTGATTGATATCAATGTTTTACATGCATTTGTATGGTAGTTTGTTTGTGCTTTTACTATATATTGTATGGATATATTTCTGAAAGTTAAAATACGGGCTTGAGTTCCACCAAAAAGGACACAATTGCTTCCAGAAATCGGCAAATGGGGAACGGAGTATCTCAACGCTAGGTTCCCTCTGCCCATATCCTGCTGTGTGGGGGATACAGCGTGAAGCTAAAAACATGACTACGACCACTGGTCATAAAAATAATAGCTTGCTTAAAATAAATAATGGACAGAAGAATGATACATTCATTGTATATAACCAGACCTCGTTCTTAACGAATTGATGTACTAACTCGAAACGATTACGTTCCAACAAGGCCGTTATTAGATAAATATATTTCCTGGTTACTTATGACTATTCCGGAAGCCGATTAATAGACTATGACTAAATTAATAAATAAAAAATAAATCTAGTTTTATGAGTTTCCGTTCTCCACTCTCCGCTGAATTTTTCGAGGCATTGCATGTTGAGTGACGAATTTATTTTCCGAGTGGGAATCGAACCCACAACCTTCTCGTTCCAGTCACACCATTATTGTGCACCACGATGGTCTCAAATATAATTATGACTAAACTGTTATTATATTGGCTTGTCCAATAATCTAAATAAAGTTACTTAGAGTTATTTTATATAATTTCTTCCAAATGCACACACAGGCCATTACAGAAACACGTTGAATTACATAAAAACAATCACGTTTGCTCGGTCACTTTTGTTAGACAATAACTTATCTATGTGGTTAAAGTAGGACAATTTATATAAATATATAAAATCTGCGCGTGAGTTGCCATAGCTCTAACGAGAAGAGGCTCAAGGTCGCTGGAAATGTTCCAAAAAGCTATTTTTTATTTATTTATCGAACTTCACACGCTTAGTTTTATTAGGTATGGCGTCGAGCGGTTGGATGAGATGTTCTTGTTTTAGTATTTCCACTGTTGAGTGAAGTTAGTCACTGTACATCGTTACCGCGAAGCTGCTTCGGTATAAGTTATTTTCTTTGTTCTGTTCACAACGTTTCTCACGTTTTTTTTTTAGTTTATATTCCTTGTTTTATTGTTGTAATTTAATATGTGAAGTTTAATCCTTTAATATTATCATTTATAATATGTTAATATGTGTTTTGAAATTGTAATATGGTAAATATTTCTTATTTAAAATGTAACTTTAATTTTCGAAAAAAAAAATTTTTCACAATGGTTTTAATTATTCCTAAATTATCGTTTTTTATTAAAATTAATATTTGTAATTAGTTATGATCAGTATATAATCTGTATAATGTAACAAACATGTATTTAAAAAGACATTAAGTACTCATGCGTATAGTTGAGCTAAGTGTGCTTTTCCATAAAATTCACGTCACGGTGTAGCCCGAACAATCGATCTTTTAATCATTTACTTAGGGGACAGCTGGTAGGAAAGCGCATGCCTTGCAACGATAAAGTTGTAGGTTTACGAGACACTCGATAAGCACACAAACGCCGTCGCGGCCTAAACGTGACTGCGCAATTAAAATAATTTAAGTTTCACAGTCGGACCTCAACACAATAGCTTTTAATATTTCGAAATAACTATAACTTGGACACGCGCCTTGTTTGTAATCGTTATGAACGTTCTAAAGCCTGATTTTCAACGCGAAATAGAAATTAGAGGATAATGTGAGAGAGCTTGGGTGGAGAAACCGAGCTTAAGGCTTTACATGATGAATTTTAAGTCTTGAAAATTGCGCAAGAGTGGGTTTTTAGAATAACACTACTATGTTCTAACTCAACTGTTCATATGAATAAAAAAATAATAAAAATTTAAAATGGACACTCAATTTTTTTATCTACACTTATCGTCAACGTTTATATCGCTACTTGAAGTCGTCAACTTATTGCATAAGAAATGAAATTGTATGGAACGGTATATGGTGATATAATAGATTATGTATCGTCTTAAAGAAATTACGGCAAATCAAACATCCTTGTACATGTCACTATATTAAGAATTTTGAACTTTTTTTAGCGTCACGCTGTATCCGCCACACAGCAGGGTTAGGCAGAGGGTACCTAGTGTTAAGTCAGTCAGTTCTGCATTTTCCGCCGAATCCTAGAGGCATTGTGTGTTGAGTGGCGGAACTTAACGCCAGTTGCCTTTGTGATAGAGCGAAAAAATGAAAATATTAATAAATAATTGATTCCCTCCAGTGGGCATCGTACCTAGAGACATTTGTGTTTACAGTCAGACTGCGCCCCTGGGCCACGACCGATTTCAACTTTGAACCTCACTCATTAAAATGTTACATCATATCTCCTTGTTAGGAGTACGCAATTGAAAAATTATTGCATCTTATATCAAAGAAGTCACTTTCACTTGAATTTCTGGCACTTTTAACTGGCCATTCGACGTTAAGTGATTGATTGTAATCTTGTATATTTGATTGATGGACTGATTGATGCTGTCTTCTAATGTATAATTATTTTAAAACATTTTTGACATTTTAAATTTACATATAGGAAATTTGCTAAGTTTATTGTTGTTGAAATGTAATTGAAGTTACATGCTGCATAAAAATTTATTAAAAATATTTTTTAATAATTCACTTTACTCTAGAGAGTCTCTTGTTGCTAAATAGAGCTGAAATAATAATAATATTATAATAATTTTTTGAATTATATTAAAAGTTTCGTGAGTATTTAAGACTGAACAATTTAAATCTCGTTTTTTTCTACTTTAGAAATAAGGAAAACATGATGCCAAACACAAAGAGAATTATTTTCTGTACATGGCATAATATAATCAGAAGTAAGCTTAAAAGCACTTACAGCACTTATCTTATAATAAACTGTTGTGGTATTCGGTGTGTCTCTGGCGACAGTAACCCGAAATATTTATTGCCAAACCGCTAATATCTTGTAGAAATGTTACATAAAAGGATGCATTTTCACACAATACCATGTCATATAAAAATAATAGTTAAATTATTATATGAATACAGTTGTGACGAAAAATTACTTTACGTGTTTCAATTACAGTTAATATATTTAAAAATAGAGAGAAAAAAAAACACATCATATACGAAGCACAAGTGTGACGTATAAATATTTATTACCTCAAACTGAATCTCACCGTGAAGGAAATAGAACGATCTCAAATCATCACCACACATAATAATACCTCGTTATAAAGATTAAAACACAGTAATGAGACACACGCTGTATATAAAACAAAAGGTAAAGATAAGCGCTATTTAATTAGCTAGTTGAAAATATAATGAACATCAATCGAAGCGTGGGACTTGATGTACGTTGATAAGTCACCGTGAAAGCTTCTAAAGCTTTGTGAGATACCGTGTTGTTTGTAGTGTTGTGTTTAAAATCGGTTATGTTTGATCGTAATTCACCATTTTTGTTAGCTTTTATGCATTTTAATTTTTATTCATTATTAGTTGTTGATTATGTATCTAGTGTCTAATCCTCTTCATGAAATAGATATTTTATGTAGGTATTTAATGACAGTGGTAAGATACTCCGATTTTCCGTCTGGAGGCATTGAGTGTTGAGTGGTCAAGCTCAACCGGATTTTAAATATTTAATTTTTCCGTGTGGGAATCGAACCCACAAACCGAAGCGCTTACATTCACACGCCTGCCTCTTGTGCCTCTGTACTACGACATGCCTCTGCTTTGTGCTTATTATCCACTCAAATTAAACAGTACGAACTTGAAATAAAGCCTCAGTCACAATTATCATGGTATAATTATCAAAATCTCGTTTGCGTGATCTCCGACAAAGAGTTCTTTGTATAACAGGTAGAGGTCGGCGCAGAAAAAACGACCGCGATTTTTTACTGGGCAAGTGTTGAATAATGATTGAACCAATTTTTTGCCTCTATAATATTAAAACTAAGTTTTTGTTCTCTTTTTTTTTAAAAGACTGGTTAAAAATACTTTCTTACATAACTATTTTGTACATTAAGTTTAATTTAGTTCTTAGTTGGTCATGGCGAACCGTTTAAATTATGTTTTTCTTTTCTCTACACGATATATCTCGCAAGATAGCCTGTAGATATTATGTACTATTTAAGGCACTCCATTGTCATTAGCACAATTCCATCCCTCACTCACTGACGAATTCTACGCCGCCTCACATATCCACAGTACAAATGGCATCAGAGTTAAAAGTTACAAAAAAATCATAACTCTATTCTTATTAAAATAAATTAAAGTATTATTATATAAAATATATGTATATCCTCAAGCGAAACTTTCATATTCAATGTGCACCACCTGCTTCGGAAGGATTTTTTTTCTCTCAGTTTTTCAAGGTGCAGTTGCACCTGCGAAAGCGGATGCATATGTTTCATTTGTTAATTTAGTGATTTTATATATATTTATTTGAAATCTTATTATTGTATGTATGATGAAAAGACAATTTCCTTCGAAAGGATTTGTATTTATATTTTTTTCTTTGGCTAGTCACAATTTTACTTTTTTTATCAGTCTTTTTGATAATATGTTATTACTATCTAAATTAAATTTTCTTGCATCATACTATTAGGTACATCAAATGTAGAAGAGCTTAAGCAAAAAACTTATTTTCAAGGAACAAACAATAATGATAAAATCGTGACTCGTATATATACCTCGCATCGTGAAAGTACCTGATGTGATAATGCCTCACATGTTGCATATGTACACGTAATTTGCACTTTGTGTTATTAGTAAGGACCGCACTACCTCTACCACAGCAGGCTGTATATCATTTTAAATCAGTTGTATAGATTTGAACTTATATTCTAAAAACATATAATATTTGTAAATCAAAATATATACTATTACTTTATTCATATAATAAATTTAAATAAACAATTAGAATTCAAATTTGGGCCGTGACGCATTGGAACAAGCCTGTGACTGTAACGTGACGATTGTGGGTTCGATTCTCGTTCGGGAAATCTCGCCGATATGATAACGAAGCAAAGCGTGGCGTTGAGATCCGCCACTTAACACACAGCATAAGCGGCATAAAGCGAAAAGCTAAAAAACTGGAAATAGTTTTATAACTTCCGGCGAGGTACAATAATAGTGTTACGAATACATCATATTTTATATTATAAATAATATGAAATTGGATATTTAAGGAAGTAATATTTTAAAAATCGTCATGTAATTCACTCCGTTACAGTTTTATTATTATGTTATTTAATATATTTTATTACATATTTTGTACACTACAACACATTGCCACACACAGAAAATGTCAAACTTTACTATTTATAATGAAAAAATAATCCTATATATAATGATAATATAATGAATAAATATATATATAATGAAAAAATTGGACAGATTATATTATAAATGGTATTTTACTGATAACCATTTTGTCTGTCTTGATCTCTAAATCGTTTTGTGAAAAAAAATATTATTTCCTACTCGAGGGCATGAATTATTTAATATTTTCATTTCGTCGACTGGGGATCAAGCTCACTAGTCACACCTAGTCGCGTTAATTGATTGTACATAAATACGAATATCAATGTCCTATATAATTAAAAAATATATATTCTCTTAACCGGATTCGAAACTTCAATGACCGCATTCAAACAGGCACTACTAATTTGATAGTTTTACAAATTACCTAAAAAAATTTAGTGCTTATAATAAGAATCTAATACATGTGAAATAAACATAAAATGTGAAAGTGGAGTAGAGAACAATTTTGAATATAAAATGTAAAACTTATGAAAGTACGAACCTCACATTATTTCAGTACTGCGCAAATGTTTGTAAAAGCCACGTTTAAAATAGCGTAGAGTCGATATTTTCTCCATAGTGTTCGTTAGATATTGGCTGTGCAGTGTTTATGGGTGATAGATAATGTTCATACAAAGCCGACCATTTCATGCGCATATACGGAGAGTACAAAAAGTTGTCACTGTCAGGTTCAGACGACGCCGCGCACTCTCAGCAACGAGTCGGTCGGTGTCCATGACTTTCTCCGTATACATATTTCTAATGAGATAGTTGACTTTACATAGCACAGTGAACGAACGGTGATTAATGACGACTTCTCATTAGGATATAACTTTTAAGTGCTTTAGAAATGTGATTGAAATTATTTTGAATGCATTTAATATTATTTGTAATACTGAAGACAGTCGTGGTGTTGGGGTGTAACGTGGCAGGTTGAGGGTTCTGTTCCTACTCGAGGTTTTTTACATATATACATACCTCTCTTGACACTAGGTTCCCTCGTCTTACTTTGCTATGTGCGGGATACAGCGTGAAGCTGTTTTGAAACAATTTTGAAAATAGGGACATGTCCGACGTTAGTTTATATATATAAATAAAATTATATTATATAAAATCTTATATATTAATAAATATAGGAAGCTCTCTAAGATGTATACGCGACACTTCGTTACAGGACAAAACATCGATAGACATGTTATATTATAATGTATTACATTTATCTCGCAAGATGAAGCCAACGCGTAAAGATAAAAAAAACACAATCACATCATGTAGTCAACAGTTACCAAATCAAAAAGCTACTTAGGACGTGAGGGTTATCATTACACTATGCGGTTCACGCCGCAAATTGTATATTGTGCAAGAAAAGCAACCGAAGCCTTTTATAAGAAACACTTATTCAAACGAATGTAAAAATATTACGTGACCGCCGCCGGATCGTGAATCCATGGAAAATCTATTATAATGGGACACTCGGGCGTTTTACGATTTTGGAGAACATAACAGAATAAGTATTACCTTTTTTTTGCTAAAAAAGCAATCACGAACTGTAACCATTTTACAATAGGTGAGGTTTGTGAGTTTATGTGTTTTTTTTATTAAAGTATTTTCATTGGAAATTACAATTTTGATAATATAATTTTGATGTAGAATCGTACTTACAGCAAAAATTGTATTAATTAATATAATACAATACAATCTGTTTATTATTTTTGTACTGTTATTATAAGATAGACGTTTATCGTATACGACGTCATACTATTTCTATTATTTCTTCTTCTGTTTCTATTGGCATTCATGACACTCTTCTTCTATGTGTTGTGTCGTTAATAATTTATTTGAAATCTATTAATTAATTTACACCTAACACACAATTAAATACTTAGTTATAGTTAATTAATCGTCAACTAAATATGATAAAGCGGTAGCTTCAATAATCATTGTTTGACAAAAATATAGCCACGTATAAGGGAATAAGATTGTAATATTATATATTAAAAAATATCATATAATTTTTCTAAATAATTTAGATTCAATTACGAGTCCAATTGAATAGAAACGTGTGAGCCAAGTGGAAAATAAATCACGCGTAAGCGTCAGTAACATGACTATCTCCGATGTCAATTTAGCAAATTAATAAAAATTTTAAATTATAAGTAAAGCTGATTGACATTTTTTAAAATTAAATATGAATTACAAATAAATTTATATAAAGAATAATCTTTACTGAAATTTAGAAATTTTATAAATAATAATAATAAATTCTGAAATTAATAGCAGGAAAATATAATACGTATTTGTAACCCGGACACGGCAGAGTAGGTAGAAGAAACCTAGTGTTGAAACACACGGTTCCCCATTTTCTTTTAACTTCTGGACGGAAATAATTAAATTAAATTTATCAGCTTTACATTATATCCCGCACACAGCAGAGTATCCAGAGGGAGCCTAGTGAAAAGACACTGCGATTCCCACTTTCCGCTAAAACTCAACGCCGCGCTTTATCTAGACACCAGAGCGAAGAACACGGAAATATACATTTAAATGAATATTTATTTCATTTTCTCGAGTGGGCTTGAACCCATAATCAGTCGCGTTTACAGTCACACTTTGTGCCCCTGCGCCACGGTTGGCCTCAATAACTAAATTACTCGTTACGTTCTGTAATGTACAGACCAAAGTACAATAACATATTTAATTATATAATATCTAATTACACCTATTTGGGCGTCTGTCAACTTAGTTTAATTTTCAAGATGAAATCAGATCGATATTTCTCTACATTTTTTTTAGTTCCGTGAAAGTAAAACGCAACTGGTCTTTTTTTCTTTGCGAAAAAATGCATATTGATTTTTTTACTTGTTGTAATCCAATAGCCACTGAATTTTTGTGTACAAGTAAGTGTAATATAATACGTCGAAACTCGTTGTTTGGGTGTGGAAAAAAAATTAAAAAGTGTCGTTTCTCTCGCCGCGAGATTAACTTGGCCGCAACCTTTTTGATATAACTTTTTATTATAAATTTTTTTTATATAGAAATATTTTTTTGATACATTCACTGGTCAATACTAGGCTTCGGTGGTATAAAAGTAAATGTTATTTTTTGTTGTTGGTTAAGTTACCTCTTGTGTCTTAAGTTCATGTATATTGTTACATTACTTTATTATAACTTAGAAAAAATGTTTTATTAATACTGTTTATATATTATTAAGTTACATATTTGTATTATTTATTTCTGTATAAAAGCAAATTATTATCTGACGCTGAATTCATTTGGAATAAATGATCACCCTGACGACAATGCAGTCGTTTTCTTATATCTGTTCCGTTTTAACCTCTTGCTTGTCCCTAAACCGATGTCAATTATTTTATTATTATTATTTAAAAACATTATTTTGTTACAAAGGAGGATAATTTATTATTAATAATAAGTAATGCTTCGAATTAGTAGAGCAAGTAAAATATTAGCTGTTTTATAAAAAATATAATAATTTCATATAATTAACACAGGCGTAACTTTAATTAAATCTAAACAATTATATATCAGTTAAATTCTAATCGACATGCCTGAGTGTTAATTTTACTTAACTAAGCTTCACGCTGTATCCTTATCACCCAAAGAACGGAGAGCTACGGTCTCTACATATCCTGTTTGCTTCGTCTACTGACATCTACCTTTGCATACATGGCCTCCGGGGGGTTTTCTTACGTGACCTCCCCCCGGTGTCTTTGATACTGAGGTCTCCACACTTCTTACACGTCTTACAGTATTCAGAGAGTGAATTTATAAATCGTTATAAATTCACACTCTGAATAAATCACGGGTACTATATTAGTATATATATTATACATACCATAATTATTAGTATATATATCATACATACACATATATATATATATATATATATATATATATATATATATATATATATAAACATTGCTAATATATATATATAAACACCGTACGATGCTATCACGATATTGTAAAAAATGCTCCTTTTTATCTGTTAAATAACTATCGTAATCTTTTAATAGAAGTCTTGATCTTTGTTGTGAGTTATTCTATAATGAAAAATATTATTATTTACTAAGGAATGTTTGTTTTTGTTACAGGTAAAGTTTTGACTCGTCTCCATTGTACTCTATCTATTTATGTATCTATCTACATTATATTGAATTGCTTACGAAGAAAATGAGGTAAGAGATTATACTACAAAATTAACAACTTTATTTTTTTTTTTGACATTTCTCATCTTGAAAATGTGCCAGTTTTGTCTGGTTTGTTGTAAATGAAGCACAAAATATTAAATATTATATTTTTTATGCAACAAATACCCGGGGTCTGATAACTATTATGAATGCCGAGACAAATCGTAGGGTGAGGAGAATTGATAGTCGGAACACATGCTCGATCCTAAATGACGTAACGAAATTCATAAAAAGCTTGCAAAACATTAGTCGACAGTATTGAAAACTTAGGAAGCA
>JBAIZZ010000133.1:0-90972 GCA_037355905.1 Heliconius aoede
CACACCTATGATGAATGGAACTTAAGATAATAGACTTCGATTACGCGCACACTGTCATTATCTGTTGCATAATGGAATTTGACGTTAGTACAAGTGAACGTTATTTATCGTCCATTCATTCATTCGGTTAATAATGAACTATATACACTAGATAAAGATATTTTCGACAAATTTTGATTCTATCATGGTTTTGGGTTTATATCCCATTAGGAAAAATATTTAAAACATTTGAAGTGCATTTGAAGTGCAAGAAATGCATAAAAATTATATAAATAGTAGGTACATAAAACCATAATAAATATAATATTTCGTAAAACTAGAGATTAACTACAGACTAGATATTTAATTTCAAACTAGAGCAAAACTTCAAATGCTGGGAAAAGAATTTGAAGTATACTAAACAGTGTTTCTTACTATGTAACTCAGTGCCCTGCAATCTTACATATAAATTTCACCTGGGTGTTACGAGTAATTACTAGGAAGCTGTAAGTAATTACCTCTTAAGGAAATTACGTCACGATGGAAAGTGCCCCATCTTTATTGACCCTGAAATCATCTTCAGTAACTTCGATCGATGCCAGTCGTGGCACAGGGTATCGAGCGTGTGACTGTTAACGCTATAGGTTGTGAGTTCGATTCCCATTTGAAATAGTGAAATATATGTTCATTTCTTCGCTCTACGTTGAGTTCCACCACTCAGCACGCTGTGCCTCTTTAATTCGGCGGAATATGGGGAGCAGAGTGTCTTAACACTGCCTACCCTGTTATGCGGGATACAGCGTGAAGCTGTAATAAAATTTAATTGAATTAAGGCTTCTTACATTAAGTAAAAGCCATAAAATACACCAGACTTAATTTAATACTACAGGGGAAATGAGAATAGTTACAGACCCAGCTTTATCTTAACTGTTAGATACGTACTATTGCAAACGTATAATTTACTATTAACGTTATTACATATTTTATTTGTTGCTTTATAATAAAATCGTAATAAATATAAATAGACATCTATGTTTTACAGTTACAACTGTAAATCGTCAAGATATTAAATATATATATTTCTAATGGAAATAAGTTTTTCTATGCTGAAAACAATATTAACGTAATATTATTTCTTGTGGTCTTAATAAAAGTAACAATAGCCGGGGAAAAATAAATCTTATTTATATATATATTTTTTTAGAACAAAAAGGCTAGGAGGGTATATAAGAGTCCCGACAAATTTTACGGTATTTTTGACAACTGGGTCATTGAAGTTTTTGATTTTTTTTTTTTTCATTTTTACAAATAGAATCAGGAAGTTGTGAATTTTAAGTTTTATGAATGAAATGAAAAGCCGGATACATCAACACGAAGACCATGCACACTGATGAATCAGTTTATAGTTATCGCAACCCACAAACGGACGTCCGCTGCACTACTTATATGGCGATGTCGATGCGTCTTATTATATTACGACGGCAATAAACTATGCTTATAAGTAAACAACTATTTGTATGAAATAACTAAAACAAATATATGCTATTCATCATTGAAATATATTTCAAACAGGTAGTGTAAAATTAAAGTAGGTATATATATGAAATATTATATTTATGCTTATACTAGCGACCTACTCGTGGCTTTGTCCGCTCTATAATTGTGTACAATTACTTAGTAACGTGAAGATGAAATAACTAATCTGAATTATCTTCGTGTCTTCGTTATTTATAAACCGGTTGAAATAAGATTAACAAAAGCTTGCCAAAATACAATTTTTTTTTGTTTGATATTGGCAAAGTGTTGAAAAGCCACTATAATAAATAGCAATGCAAGCCGTTTAGTATCGCATACAAAGTTGCACCTATCGTCGCTCCCGTCACAGAGCGCTAGCTCTCTGTGACGCGCCCATGTACCGGAAAAGGGACCAGACTATTGAACTTTTGGCCGACGCGACGGAAAGGCAGTGCTGCGTGTGCCGTTGATTTTAATGTTTTGTTGTGACTCATAAATGGACGAGAGCAAGGCAGCCAACACACATATATTAAAGGGATGTAGTAATTATAAGACACCTCCGTACATTTCCTATATAACTTTTAAATTGCATAATATACACGATAGCTGGGGGGTAGGCAGAGGGAACCTAGTGTTAAAAGACCTCGTTCTCTACGCTTCCACCGAATTACCGATATATTGTGTGTTGAGTGGCAGAACTCAACACTGCGCTTTTTGCCTTGGTACCGGAGGTAAGAAATGAAAATATTAATAAATAATAATTCATGCCCGAGTAGGAATCCCACTCACAACCGCCGCATAACACTCACACACTTGTGCCCCTGCGGCACTGGGGACAGGCCTCTACATAATAATTGTCAGTAATAAAAATATAAAATCTAATTCAACTCATATCAAATTAATTCAATTAACTCAAACGTCGACGGACTCTCATACCGGCGCCTGATGACTGACTGTAATAAGCGTAAGCAAAAAATGAAAAATAGATTAAAAACATGATAAGACGATAAAATTCTTGGCTGGTTGTAAAACTAAACAATGAGACGTGAGTAGTAAAGATTAAATTTGTAGACATAAATGATATCAAGGTCGCGGCGAAAATAAATTTAAAATAAAAGACGTTCAGGGAAGTAGAATTTACTTTTGTTACACGCGCGGCATCCTGCATTACGCAATTTAAATAGTTAATAAAGCAATTAGTATGGAAATCTTTCGTCGCGCTCTACGAAATGTTACGACAAATCCAAGTAAACCAGATCACGCCGTCAGATTAGTTCAATTATTTAACCCGTAACTTTACCATAAAGTTTATAACCACTATAAAACACCCAGTAAGATAATAGATTATTAACTTGTTTAAATTACAAATGCAATTATTAAAAGCAATCACTGAGAATTGGATAACTGCATTTTTATGTTGATTTATTTCACGACATTCGTAGGGAGCCCACATTTATTTAGAGTTTACAAACAACATGTATAACATAAAATATGCTGTGACAGTTTCACATTCAACACAGCCTACATAGCTGCATCAAGTGTGTCATGGGAGAATATTTTCTTCTGCATCAGCCATAATTTATGGTAATGTATATTATAGTCATAACTCCGCGACAACACCATAATTGTGGAATTCTAAATTAAAAGTTCAAATTAACTCTAAAATAAAACCAACTGACTGTAAAGACTAAATCTATGGTGGTAATGTTATAAGACTTAAAAGATAAGGATAGTTTTTAGAAGTTATTTATAGCAAGTTTAATTATAAATACGAGTATATCTAAATCATTAACAAATTTTTATAAGAGGCCGTCGTGGCAAGAGCTACAAGAGTGTGACTGTAACGCGATGGTTGTGGGTTCGAGCCCCACTCGGATGACAGAAAATATTTGATTTTCAATAATTTTTTCGCTTTGGCACCAAGGCAACTTAACACATAATGCCTCGAAATATTCGGAGGAAAGTAAGAAACGGAGTATCTTAACATTAGATTCCCTTTGTCTACCCTGCTTCATGCGGGATACAGCAGGATTAAAATCAACACAGAGTTTTAGTACATTTTTATTTATTATAGTTTTCACATTTACCTACATTTGTCTAAGAGAAAACTCGAGTTAGGTCTTAACATCAGCAACAAATCTCGATATGAAATTTATTAAGCTCCTACAAACATTTAACTGGTGCCAACTGTTATTTAGTACCGGATACAATAAAAGGGGTACGTACGGTAACTTTCTTCTGTAGTACACACAACAGTTCAAACACTGTTGCCATACGTACGTATACAGCCCATACATATGAACGGACATGTACAAAATATTTACATTTACAAGAAAACTGAATAAAGCTTCATCATAATGTATTGAAATAACTGGTATTACTGTATTTAGAGAGATATATATATATATCTGAATCTGAAAAACACCGTCTTTCTTATAAAGACTTTTGTAAAATGTTATGTTATTTCGAAAAGATTGTACTTTAAAAAAATGTAATGACAATCGAATATAGAAACTCAGTAGAAAATAACGAAGTTTTTAGTTCTTTTTCTGATACATCGGTTTTCAAACAAAAATAACTAATATTGTAACCATCCTATTCACTTCATACATTTTATAGTGATGCAACGTATGGAACATATAAATAACGCGGCTACGTTATATAAGTATTTTATCTAAGAGGATGTAATTCCTGCTTACAAACCATAATATACATAAAACAAAACTTTAAATTACCAAATCTCAAATAAACTTAGTGATATTATAAACATAGAAAATACTATTACTATTAAAAATAATATTTTAACAAGTAAAAGTGTTCTCAATAATGTCATTTTAACTTTATAGAAACAGGAAAGTTGCGGCCATATCTAATTTACAGACTTCGTGACAAGAGGTCAGGGTGTGGATACAAACAACTAAATCCAAGTGCGAGAGGTAAAAGGAAAGGATATTTTATTAAACAGTGAATCTAGACCTGTTTGTAAATGTTTGTTTTCAATTTTTTATTTTTGATAACTATGTATTGAATGCATTCATTTCTTCTCTCTGGAGTTGAAGCGAAGCGCGGCGCGACGCTACTCAAAGCGAAAATGCCTCTAGAATTCGGCGTAAAATGGGGAAAGAAGAACTTAAAACTAGGTACCCTCTGCTTAACCTACAGCAGTAAGGTAAAAAAAAGTATGTTTTTTGTAGGATATATAAAAATAACTTTTAATAATTTCACAAATGCCACAGTGTTTCGTCTTAGTATACTAAAATATAAAAATAATGTGCAGTAAAATTTAATTATCAATATAAATTAGATTCACTAATTAAATTTCATGAAGTGCACACACAGCAGCAGCTTGGCGTAAAGGTTCATATTTTTTTCATTTAAAAATATAATAATTTTCATGACATTCTGTACAAATTTTGATAAAAATTTAAGAAAAATATTCTATTATATGTTATTTTAGAAATATAGTTCTACAATAATGAAAAAAAAACTAATTAAATTTTGGTAAGCAAAAATTAAATTGTTAAAATATATTACTCACTAAGTGTCTTAAGTTTCCTTAAGAGTTTCAGCAAAACAATAATACATCGATTAGATAATTTACTTCTGTAACAATATATATGAGAAATAGAAAGCCTTCCAAATTTGACACTACACCTATTCCAAAATCTTCCTTCACAAATCACAGACAGTATTGATTTTTTTTCACATGAAATATAATGAGATTACTTAACACATATATGTGTCACAGGCATTAGTGCGGTGTTACCCTATGATATCTTAATCGATCGTGTGTAATTAATATATGAAAGTACGCCGATAAAAACAAACGGATGACAATAAAATAACTTTCACAATTTTTTTTTTTTTTGTATTTTCAAAAGCTTTTCTTTCTAGCTTCACCTGTGTCCCGAACATTGCAGGATACGTAAAAAATCTAGTGTCACGACACTCCATTCCCATTAAGACACTTCCGTTCCCAGTTTAGCAAGCGAGGAAAATGAAAACAATAAATATTAAATTATATTTCCTTGAGTGGGAATCGAACCACCACGACATTGGCTATTAAAAATTTCAGCACAACAAACGTAATGAAACGGCAAATATTTATTTAATGCCTTTAGTCTTTTTATTGCTCACAGCCTTCGTAGTGGAGATAAATGTGGTGTAGTTTTAAAAGTGAACGGAAATCACAAGTTCCAGTTTCGATCATTTCGCACACAATGCCGGCACCACTTGCAAGCGTCGATTCGCAATTAATAAACGCGCTGACCTACTCTCCACTCTCCATTACGTTGAATATTATCGAATCATTCTTTTAATGATAGTTAATTTCTTTAAAAAAAAATGTATAATTCTATTTAGATTGCATTAAAACTAACAGAAGTTTCTTGGCGTTTTCTATTTATCTTTGTTTCAAAACTTTTAAGCTTTAGCTTATCTGAACTTTGTTTAGGATACCGTTGTGTATTTTTTTTTATAATTGTTGTAAATAATTATTCACTGAGGACTTGTTTCGCTCAATCACTCGGTTGACGCTTATGCACTTTGAAAACGTGCTTGATGTCATTGAAACAGTCAAACGATACCTACGCGATAACCTTTTATTTTTTTATTTAAATTCTCAAGCGCTGTACTTAAGTAACATAATTTAAAGCGATCGGAATAACTTTGCATAACTTAAAAAGAAACAACAATTCTCACCGTATATCAAGATCATCGATAATATAGAGATCACAAATAGAACCTCGATCCGTGCGATCAGTTACATCAAATCTGAACAATACCACTGCCACTGCACCATAAGGCACATTCCACTGCACAAAAAGAACACACAGAACCTGCAAATTCCACACCGCAGGAAGAGTTACACACGTTTCCTCGGACACTGTTAAGACAATAACTTAGCAGAACGAAGTAATGTCACCAACTAACTATTCGCAAAGCGAAATATAAACATCTCTAGAGGCACATGTCGTCTAAAAAACGACAGTTAAACCGACGTTACCGGTCTATACAGTTCCAAAATTGTTTTCGAAAAGTTGTTTTTTATTTTTTAAATATAAAATAACGCGAAGATGAACCCACGAGTGAGCTGCGCGGGCAGCGCGAGCAAACTGAGGCGCCGCGGAGCGCTATTATGTGACGCATCTAACTGAACAGCTTGGACTTCAAACTTTACGCTAACAAATTAAAAACATCGCCGCTCTAACGCGTTCCGATCGCAACGTGGTCACATTCAAGTTGGTAGGACAGCTAAGTTTCGAATAAGCTCACTGTTACATACATGGACAAGTCACCTGGGCAAGGCTCTCAAGAAATGGCAATCATGCATGTATGCAATCATTACGCATGTTTAATCGGACGGATGATGGATCCAGACGATATTGACCGCGACATACGAATCGTAACACTACATTAATAGTAAAACTTTAATTAATGTAGTTTTAAGAAAATTTTATGTTCTTTTTATAGTCAGAATAATTTAGTCCACACAAAAATTTGATACCTTTTTGGACTCCATACTTAACATGATACTAAAATGAGAAATTTATGCAATAAAAATGTAAACCCAAATATTTAAATCATATTATTAATTCAATAAATACACTTAAATATATAATTTTAAGCGTATCCAATAGGCCAAATGTTGTAATCTGCGGCCTACATATAAATCTAAGAAGTTGTGAATGAATGGTCAACCTCAACTTTCCATACATAGTATTTATTATATACATATATGTAATTTATAAGTATAAATCGTAATATGAGCATATAAATTAACACAGGCTAATGGAAATATAAATTACACTATTATTTATAAGTAAATCTATACATTGCTTGATGATTTAGTTGTTACAGTTTTATCACTTATTCTGTCTTCTTTCCCTATACTCTTTTCCAGAACTTAGAACTAAATCTTAATTAAGTACACACTCATAATAGACCACTTTATATACGTTTCAAGCATTTCTTATCATATCACTTCTGACATACATATATCCTGGAATGATTTCACACGTATGTCGAATTTGAATATCGAGAAGTAAGTCAATTATATTTTTTTCTGTTTCACGCTGTATCCCACATACAGCAGGTTAAACAGAGGGTTATGACACTCTGTATCATATTTTCCGCGGAATTCTGGAAGCATTGCGTGTTGAGTGGCGGCACTCAACGACGCGCCTTGATTCGACTCCACAGAAATGAAAATTTTAAACACTTCATATCCTCGAGTGGGTATTGAACCCACAATCAGACTCATTATAATCAAACACTTGTGCCACTGCGCCACGGCTATATTTCATAGACTTCGCGTGCTAAGTCTTAACTGCTGCTCTACAATTTTAAGACATCACCTAGCTAGGTTAAATATTTATGTTTACTCATGAAAATGTTATCAAATAGACTGTAGAAATAAGATATTTGACTGTATTATTTAACTATGGATTTATATTTTTAAAATTATACGACTCTATCGAGAAAGCTAATGATTTTTAATGATACCATAATTAGAGATGTTACATATTACTTACACGTTTCATTTTTGGTAGAAATAAAAAAATCTTCATGCTAACAAACTAATAAACTTCCAATTAAATAATATATTTAATAATATATTTTAAATAACATATTTCAAGCTATCAATATTATTAATAATACGTATAATAAACATTTTAAAATAAAATTGCTTAGTTATCATAGATTACCGTTAAAAATTAAATCTATCTACGTAATCTTACGTATTTATTGTACATGAATTACGTATGTTATTACTTTTGTGCAAAAAATATTTACCAAACCGTAAAGTATAGATATATTATATGAATGAAAAGTAATAACATTTCTTTACTATTCATGAATTAAATCAGCTTCACGCTTTATACCGCACACAGTAGGGTAGACAGAGGGAAGCTAGTGTTTAGATATTCCATTCTCCACTTTTGCGTCGAATTCGACACCGGAGCAAAGAAATTAAAACATTAAATATTTCATTTCCTCTAGTGGAAATCAAATGCACAAACTGTCGTATTATAAGTAACACACTTGCGCCCCTACGCAACGACTTATTTTAATCTATTTATTACGCTTTTATTATTAATATCTATTTATATAATATTTTCTACCATTCTCCGTTCCTACTAGGGGCTCCGTGTGCTGCGGTCGTAGAGCAAGTATAATTAAGGAGTGCATGTAATACAGTCAATTGCCGCGAAGACTGGATTCTCAGCCATGGGAAACGTTAAGCTAGAATGGCCATACTTCTATATTCAAACGAGCAATAAAAGATTTGTGTGAAATTTTATGTTCCTGGGGGAAAACGACTTTGAATGGAGGCTTTTAGAAAAAACATGCAATGTCGATGTATAATAGACATATCGTGAGAAATTTGTACAGATTTTATATAAAATATTGCTAATATACTTAAAATATTATATAAATTTAATCACGTTTCACCCTATAGACATTTGGGGATAACTCAACAGTTTTCATATATATATATTATGTTTATTCATTTCTATGAAATCTAAAACCATTATCTCTCGGTCGGTGTTATAGCTCGGAGGGACACAAGGAATGTACAGACGGAGAGTATTCCTATAATTATTCCTCGACAACTCGAGGAGATGTGCGTGTAAAACACGCATTTACATCTTAACTATCATCTACAAAACATCCCGCAGCAGCACTTGATAATGATTCATGTCATTAATAATGAATATGTGTCGCCCATGAAGTTAACTATATGAGACTATATTTTTACTTACTTTTATTTATTTTTTTATTTCTTGAAAAAGAGATAAGTTTTTTAGCTTTACGCTGTATCTATCCCGCGCATAAAAAAAGGAACCCACTTAAGACACGCCACGTCTGGCCTCAGACAGATATAAGCCTTATTAACAGTCATTGCCTGTTTTCGAGGCAAAGCACGGCGTTGATTCCCGCCACTCAACACGCATTGACTCCAAAATTCCTGCTGTGTGCGGATACAGCGTGAAGATGTATAAACAATTATTTGATTAAATTATAGAGTTATGTGTTGACATTTGACAATTCATAACATTACTGACGCTACCTCCGCAATAGACATTCTAAATCCAAATCAAACATTAAAATACACAAATGTATTACAACTCATATATGATCGTACAAAACAAAAGCTACTCGAGCTGCATCGAATAGCCGCATCGTGACGTTGAACACCGTTAAACTCCTCACGAGGGTAATAGACGGTTGACTATGGTAAAGTTAGAATTACCTTAGCCAGTTAAATTCCATACATGCATGCATGTTCATGTATTAAATCAAATAATGGTTTCTATGGATAATAAATATTCTTAAATTAATATAACTGTGTTTGTATTTGTTTGTGTGACTTCTGTCACTCAACACGCAATGCATCGAAAATTTGGCGGAAATTGGGAAACAAAGTGTAACTATAGATTCCCTCTGCCTACCCTGCTATATGCGGGACACAGCACGAAGCTATATATGTATTACATACAATTGACATTTAACAAAATTCTTTCTAAAATGGATGTAACTGTATTTTTAAAGATCAACATTAACATATTTTAACATTTAACCTTTTTTTATAAAAAAAATATATAGTGGCGCGTGTACATATACCTCGTACCGTACCAAATATAGAATAGATGCAATTGGCAGCTGCTGTTAATTATAGAATAGCATCTGCAGCATGCGTTATTCATAAATAAGCATAGAAATATTTTATTAGCCGCCTTCACTTATTCCTAGCTTGTACTTTATACGAAAAAAGTAGCAATAAGAACTAATCAATAATTCTTCGAATACTAGGTTATTGGTTCATGTCCGTAAATGAAGATCGTTTTGCAGGTGTACGAAATATTTTTAATATTTCCTCTTAAAAGAATGTTGAAAGGTGCATTGTACATCTGCACATTTTCTACATACTATTTACAACACTTTTAGTTTATATACTTTATGTTTACCTATGAATGTTGATGTAAAAAATAAATATAATCTTTTAGGCACTTATTACAAGATATCTTAAACTTCCGATAAGATTATCTCCTTGCAAAATCTCTATCAAATGCTCAATCAACGCTAGTAGTGTAATATGTAGGAATACTGAAGTAGTGCTCTAAGGAAGCATTTACGATGCTCGAAGCATGAGCAGAAACATGGGGCTGGTTGTGACACAGTGGCACAAGCGTGTGACTCTAAACGCGACAGGTTATGGATTCGACTCTCACTCGAGGAAATGAAATATTTAATATGCTCATTTTTCGCTCTGTTGTCGAAGCAAAAAGGAGCGGCGATGAGTTCCACCACTCAATAGGCAATGCATTCAATGCAAAATTTGGCGAAAAGTGGAGAGTCTTAACACTAGGCTCCCCCTGCATACCCTGTTACTTGCAGGATACAGCGTGAAGAGATACATAAAAGATTAAACACGATCAAGTTTCGGAATATTTCGAAACAAATATGACGTATACTCCGACTGGATAGAATATTTCCAACCTTTAAACAATCGCGATACTTCCAAAGACCATGTTATGCTAAACGGTTCAAATTATTTGGGGCAAGTGTCACCACAGCATGTTCAGTGAATTGCGTTTATGTTAAAACTATCTCGAGACACAGCTTAGATAAATGAGTACACGTTTATAGTGATCGATCGATTTTATATTCGACTGGGAAAATATTTGCACTGATTTTAAAGTGGTGATGAAAGTGATGATGATTGAATGGAGTGATTTAACGATAGGTTCCCGGGTTCCCTCTGCTTACCCTACTATATGGGGGATACAGCGAAATTAAAATGATCAAAAAAATAAATAGGTATCATAGATTTTAACCTTACGCAAACTGTTATACTAACGTAGAACAATATAGACAGACAAACATACATATATTTCATTTCCATGCACATGCCATCTTGAGGAGAAGTGCAATTAATCAAGTCGCGCAAAATCGAAAGTCCACCAATAGTATAGAGTATAAACACAAAAGAACTTCTATTACTGTACCCAATTGTCCTATCGACAAACGAAGGAGAAAGAAATAATAGAAAGTATATTGTTTATGTGACATGCGCGTAGGTACTATTATGTAAGTTTTTAAGCACTTGCCTTATTTCATTAGTGTTACCGTAATAATTATAACAATTGTAAGAGAGATTTATCTTAATAAGGCTAGATTTTTATAATATATAATATAATGATGCAGCATATTATCAAATTATTTTTTTGGTAGGACACAAGCATTGCCCATTTAAACAAATGACAAATTTATTCTTAGAATATGCGATTTGCTTGCGGCTTCGACCGCTTGGATTATTTTTAAATAGTCATTAAATATACATATATCTTACATATATCCTTCGATTCACCATTCGTTTAATCCATCATATTTCTATGTAATTGTATATTTTAAAAACTTTTTAATGAAATGAAAACATATTATGTCAGTAAAAGAAAAGACGAAAACGGGACACGCCAGTATAAATCTGTAAACTAGTTGCGCCCTTTTACTTTTTTACCTTTTTCTTTACTCGCATATATAGGTACACAAAACGCTTCA
The DNA here is from genome assembly GCA_037355905.1 of Heliconius aoede. Classification (NCBI taxonomy): domain Eukaryota; kingdom Metazoa; phylum Arthropoda; class Insecta; order Lepidoptera; family Nymphalidae; genus Heliconius; species Heliconius aoede. The sequence goes on from JBAIZZ010000133.1 coordinate 12,061, forward strand.
GAACTTTTGTAATGTATTTAGTACATCTTGTAGAAGCGTAAAAAGTAAAGAGTGTTACGTTAACAAGCCCTACGGCAGAAACGATCGCATTATACACGCTTTCCATGTGGGATCGTTAGACAATGTCTCTACTCTATGCATACTTATAAGCGTTTCTATTGCCTAAATGTAACACAATTTCAATTTTTTTAATCAAATAATGACAAAATTAGCTTTTTTTCACCTTCACGCTGTATTCGGCATACAGCAGAGATCTGGGAACCTAGTCATAAAATACTCCAATCCCATTACGAAACTTCCGGTTCCCAATTTTCGCTGAATTTTGGGGATTTGTTGCGTGTTGAGTAGTGGAACTCAACCCTACGGTTTGTATCGACGACAGACCGAAGAAATGGAAATATTAAATAATTTTTTCTCGAGTGGGAATTGAACCTACAACTTGACGTGTTTACATTCACATGGGTAAATTCTCATTTAAGTTTATTTTTTATCTTAAAGTGACCAACATTTCCTTCCTTATGAATGAGGAAAGCATTTCTTAGGAGTAGTAGTTTTCTTTCTTATTTGATTATTCATATAATTATTTATTTAAATTTATATTAATATATATATTAGATTAAATTATAAAAACGACACCATGCGCAAATATTTTAAAAGTGGGTGTAAATAAATTAACGTAACGTTAAAAATTGAATAACATTCACGCCCACACGAATCTTATTGGTCGCTTTAAATCACGTTTGGCACTTAAGGACTTCCTATTATTGCAAGAAATTCAATTGATTTTTTTATTCGGCGGCATAAGTCTTAACACTAGGCGGTGAAGCTGGAGAAGAACTACATTTCAACTTCAATAAATACATATTTGATTCATTATTTATAATTAAAAGAATGAAGCACTAAAAATACAAAAAAATACGATAAAAACTTCGAGTCCCGAATATTGCGCAAGCGATAAAAAATTAAGGTACATGATAAGATTACCTTCCTAAGACGTCTCCAGCTCTTTATAGGATAGACATAGAAACGTAGTGATTCAATTCTTTACTCTCCTCTCTCCTAACATTTGTATATTGATTAGCATGGTTATGGTTGTAATCCAACCATCCATTGCTGAATTTAGTGAATCAAGAAATATGAAAATATTTTAAATAGAAGACATAGTAGGTAAAAATCGAACATCAATCCAAAGCGTAGCCATCGAGTATTTAGATACTTTTACGTTTTAATATTTATATCTGAGAGAACTATCTCTATTTTAGAATAGAGATAGTTCTCTCAGCTCTAAATATTAAAACGCCTTTTAATTTTATTTTGCTCTCTGTAAGTTTTCTGAACTCCAGTAACTGAATTTTCATATTAGTATAAAGTCTAACGTATTAAATACATGTAAATTAAAATTGTTGTTTACTTTAAAAATAAATAAGGAATAACCATTTAAAATATCAAAATATATATGCAAGAATTGTGTCAAATTATGAACACGCTAAAACTAACATTTTATATAAATGGCAACACCGGGCTATAACTGAAACTTCCTCCGATTTATAACAACATATTATTTAAAGTTGGCTTCCGCGTCCAAATCGAGCTCTCTTAAACTTGTCAAGTGGATAAAAGAGGAGGAAAAAATAGCAACATCAATCTGCCCTCGCCGCTCATAAACACACTGTTTGCTTTTCTAGATTAGAGTTTCCTTTACATTCCAGGCTTATTTTGATTATAAATTCATATTGTATATAGGTACTTTATATTTTATATTCAGTCTTTTGTTTGTTATAGGAAATGTTTATATACCAATAAACAATCTCCGTTTTATTTTGAACTCTACTTTTAGGAGAGTAGGCAGAGAGAATTTCATTTGATTTCATTTAACACTCTTCGTCCGAAGTAGAGATAAAATCAATACTTTATATACTATGTCTAATTCATTAACATTAACTATCTATGTTACAAAATCTTTTCTTTGACCTGACCTGATCTGACCTTTCTAGTTCGTCCGATATTTTAAGCACTCTCGTCAGGTGGAGGAAGTTCAAAAAAGTTGAAATGATAGATGGCCGATAATTACAGAATAGTGATGCTATTTTCCACTCTTCAACTCATTATCGTAAGTCATAAGAATAAAAATGAATCTTTGCACGAAATGAAAACTTGTCACAAACAAAAATCAAATAATAAAAATTATTTATTATTATAATATATTTTTAGGTTTATTAATCCCTTGAAATAAAGAAAGAGTGGACGAAAAGCCAAAAGTTAGGTATTTTATAATAGACAACGAAGGTAGCTACAAATAAAATTAACTGGGCATGTTTGAATGATTTATTTTTAAATTACTCTTGGCCGTTGTGGCACAGCAGCATAGCAGTGTAGGACTGAATACGCGAAAGTTGTGGGTTCTAATTCGATAACATTAAATATTTCATATTTTTATTTTTTCGCTCTGATCATGAAGCAGGGGCGGCGTTGAGTTTCGCCACATAACGCGCAATATTTAGAGAAATTGATGGAAAGTGGGAAAAAGAAGTGTTTTAATGGGAACAGAGTGTTCTAGCGTTAGATTCCCAGAATCCCGCTGCCTACCCTACAGTATGTGAAGCTTTTCATATAGAGCTTTTCTACTTTACTTTCAAATTTCTACAGTCAAGATCATTTACATTTTTGGCACTCGCGCTATTAAGAAAGTGACATTAGTAACGAGCAAATATGACACTATCAACGATCAATGAATATATTATTTAATTCAACCAAACCCAACCTTACCGCCTACGACATTAGCATCTAAATAGAAGCGTGCTTGATCGGCCATTTGTATTTGCGTATCTAAATATGTTCGAAACATGCTTCACAATAGTGATAATTTCATACGTCTGAAGAAAGTGAACATTATGTAATGATATGAAAAGAACATACGCAGGTTAAACCTACCTTGTCATTATTTAAATCTAATTAGCCACTCATATTTTAACGCCACTCAAATTACATACATTGCAATTATTTTTGACTTAACTGAGTAATAAATAAGAATATTTCAAACACGTTATTTGTGGTTAAGCTTCACGCTGTATCTCACAAAAAGGCAGGGTGGGCAGAGGGACTTTCCACTGCTCAAGACATTACGTTTTAAGTGGCGGCTTGTCATCGGAGCAAATAAATTAAAATATTCAATATTTCACTACCCGTATGTTAATCGAACCTACAACTGACGCGTCTACAGTCAAATTACTTTGCGTATAATTTGTATTACATACCTAAGAACGTATAAAGAAACAAATACAAAGATGGAGATAATTGTACCAGCGGATATATGCACTAAAAGTTTGCCAAAGAACATGAAAAAATGCATTCGTCCTTCATTACTTGTAGAATGCACTACAAAATGTGTATTATTTTTTTATCTACTTTATAATATACTACTATTTAATCTACTAAATATCTACTTTATAAGCGCGTTGGATGACAAATAGTGTTGTAATTTAAAGAAAGAGTAGAGCCAAATAAGGTGATGGTGATAATTAATTCACCAAAGAAAACCATTTAGATGTATTTTAGTAGTACAGCTGCAACAGTACACATTGCAGGTGCTTCTTACACCTTCACAATGCCTTAAATGTCAATTATATACGCAATATTTGATGTAAATAAGCGTAAGCCAAGAAGAATTTTTTTAGTTTCACCCTGTATACCACACAAAGCAGGAGCAGAGGGAACCTGGAAACCTAGTGTCTCGACCATTACACTTCCATAATTTCCGTCGGATTTTGGAGGCATAGCGTATTGAGTGGCGGAATTCAACGCCGCGCTTTGTCTGGTTACGAGAGCGGCTAAAGACTATGGTCTTTATTTATAGATCGTTTCCTCGAATGAGAATCCTAGCTACAACCTATGGCGTTTACAGTCACACGTTTGTGCCCCTGCGCCACGGACTGGACTCAAATATTTTTTGGACAATTTATAATATATATTAGAGCGAAAAAATCAATACCTCCAATCACTTTTTCACTCAAAACTGAAATTTTGGAGGATTAACACATGATAAATATACTGCCACTAAATTGAATAAATCTTCAAGCATTCAGAAATATTTACAACTTGCGACCCGCTCAAGGCTTCAACCGCTTGTTATTATTTTCTCATGTTACAATTACTTCCGTTATTTAATAAACATTTTCATTTTACAGACAATATCCATACATTGAGAGCTATAGGTAACATATTAAGAAAGTTGACAGCTTTTTGTGTTATTCCTGGCCCAGCCCCGGCCAGGCGTCGGTGGAATATTTTAAAAACGAACATTGAAAATATTAGTATTATTATTACTGCTACTACCGTAAATATTTTGACTTTAAATAAACAAACCAAGGCTAAAATAAAATTGACTTTCACTTTTTTTCTTGTTACATCTTCTTTACTGTTACAAGACGGTTACTCAACATCCTTGTGTTTAGTATTCTAAATAAACCAATATAAATAAATAAATAAATGCGTATCTTAATCGGTCGAGTACATTAGAATTGAACGCATCGTTGACTATTCCACTGGACCATACAGAAATCATTAATATTGATATAGATGTGAGTAATTTACGTATTACGTATCATATATAATTATATACGTAATTTAAAATACAGTGGTACAACAAATAAAACTAAAGAGAATAGCTTCAATCTGTATCCCGCATTCAGCAAAGTATTCCTTCGAGTGGGATCGAACCCACAACCGCCACGTTATTTTCAAATTTAACTTTAACTTATCCCCATAATTAAGTTAGTTAAAAAATGTAATGGACCCAAAAATTTATAATTTTATTTACAGTATTGTGTGATTTCTTGTTTCAATTAAGATTTCAGTTCTGGAGATAAAATGGCTCATTTGCAAACACCTATTTGCTTTGTGAATCGGAACTAACGTATATTTAACGATCGGGCACAAAGCACGTTGCGCTGCTGAACACAGAAACACAACGTTTTTGTTATTCCTTAAAGAAACATTGTTTTTTTTTTTTGAATTTTTTTAAGTAATTATGTAATTATTCATTTGTAAATATTATACGATTTTATATTTCTAATTTAGAGAAATTAATAAATATTTTTTGTATTAGGTAAATTCCCTGTATATTTTAATTAATTATAGTAAATAATAATAATAAATATGTATACAAGTGGTAGGTGAAACTTATTCAGCTTGCCATTTACATAAATAAATACAAGAAATCTTAACTTAAGTGCTATTTATAATATATCTATTGTTGCGAACATTTATTATTGCTCTAACCGCAATTTTCGGTAGCGCTTTTACTTAGACAAACAAAATATATGGAATAATGTAAAACAAAATATTAAATTAACAGTGAGACACGTGTTCACAAGCAAACTACACTAATATTTACCCTATACTTAATGAAGTTAATAAAACTTCAACTATATTCAATAAAGTTATGGAGGTGCAGGAAAACAAGTGATTAAATTAATATTTACTAGTAATTTCATTGATTCGCTCTCGACTCGAAAAATTGGACTGGTAAACGGAGTGTCTCAACACCAAGTTCCCCCTGGCTACCGCCACTATATATGGGATACAGCGTGAAGCTGAAAAAAAAAGTTAACTTAAAAGAAGCTTTAGTGTAACACTAACAGCGTTAATGTCAGACTGTCGGTACTAACTACAAGTTAACGGACACGCATAAGAATCGACTACTAGCAACTGTTGCAGCCGACTCTGCATGTTTACCCACCCACGCACGCCATCTCGAGCTGTCCGCCACTCAAATATTAGATGTACAATAACCAGACTCTAATATTTTACATAAACTAAAAATCATTTAGGGTAAAAATTACTTTCGTGAACATTGTGATATTTAAATATATTTAGTTTTAAAATGATAACGTAGTATATATATAGTATATAAATATAATAATACTTATTAAGAAAACGCATAAGAATTTGAAAGCGGGATTTGAACCCGCGCCTCTTGAAAACCGGCCAAGCCGGACAAAAAACGCCCGTTCAAATACGCAATAATATAAATATACAAATGCCAGTAACATAACCACTATGCCAGTGGTCAGAGCGCTCGGATGATTTCCAAAATGCGGCTGGTTCAAATTCAGCTACAAAATTTTCTTTCTTAAAATAAAATAAAAAATAAACATTATTCCTTTTTTTTATTGTCGTTTTATTTTCGATAGATATGATTTATTTTTAATTTTCCTCTTGCTGTACTCAAGTATCATCAATGAAAAATAATTTAAAGAATATCAAAAATATAAACACATTAACTATAACAGGTACAACTGTAAAATATCTACATTATATTGAATTCATACTATTATTCTGAACGATCCCCTGGTGGTATATACGCCTGGTACTGTTACATTATAATCGGGTGCCCACTTCTAAAGCGTAGCTCATTCATATTCATAAAGCTACTGTACACATGCAAACGATAAGCCCGTTGTATTCAAACGGATCAGAGGGCTCATTAGAAAGCCCTCGTAGCGTCTTATAGCTCCCGCGTAACTTCAATTAGTTACTATGGTAAAATACGTAATTGTAACAAACTACTAAAGCTTAGTGCAAAACGCGAATTTTGTGGGTTCGGTCTCACTCGGGAACTGTACTTAAAATAAGCTCTGGAAAAATAAAGCCCATTTTGAGTTGCCACATTCCAGACAAAATTCCGAATTCCAGTTAAATAGAGAGAACGGATTTTTTTGACAATATGTTGTATAAGCCGAGAAATGAAGAAAGAAAATATTAACATTTTATAATGTAATATATATATTTTTTAAAATTAAATAATATGTACAAGTTTCTGCTAATAGGCCGGGGCCAAGAGTATTTTTATTTATTTTAACATACGATTTATATTTAAGAATGTCAACTCTAATAGAAGTGTATGTATTTTTAAGATATGAACAACACGAGACAGCTTTTACGATATCAATAACGACAAGTTGAATATATTTTCAGCTAGTAAAGCTAAGAATCTGAGTGACGACAATATTTTTCTTTTGTCTTTGCTATATCCGTATATACTTAGCTCAAATATATTCGTCTTTATTTGGAATGGACCGAGTTCACTGAACTGTCTCAGTATAGTACCACAAGGCCACCGGTATTGTCCTCGTAGCGACCAAAATGACTTATGGGCTTCCACAACGCTCTTAATACCATTACAAGATTTGTGGTTAACTTAACAACTTTTGCGTTATCTCTTAATACACTCATATGTATAGCTTTAGTATTATCAAACACAATATTACCGTGGAAATTTAACCGAATTACTTATTAATCACTTATTAATTATTAATTTACTTATAACCTGACGATAATACTAATTTCAACGTACCTTGTAACAATAATATTGATCTTGATATTAGAAGTTTGTCAATAATTGCTCGGTTTCGGATTGCTTATTATTATTATTAACTAATAATGTCACGTTTGTTTGTACTCGTATTGTTTGTTTGATATGAGTATAGATTACGTAGACTTACGTAGATCCAGATAGTCGGTCCAACTAGTCGTGGCACAGGGGCAAAAGTGTGGGCTCGATCCCTACTCGTGGAAATGAAATATTTAATTTTCACATTTTTTCACTCTGGTATCGAGCGGAAAGTCTTAACACTCGGCTCGTTTACCCTGTCATATCGTAAAGCTAAAAGAAAAAAATCACATAGAATTAATAGATCAAACAGAAATCGAATGCGATTATTTTTTTTATGTCCACCAATTACGCAAACAATATCGACATAAAAACCGTTAAAAAAAAAATACTTTTTAAGATGTCATTTAATTGTATTGGTTTACAACGTAAGTAAATCACGTGCTGCATAAACTATTATACGATTCAATAAACATAATTCAGACTCACTCACTAGACAGCGTTTATTATAAGAGTAAATAATCCACAACAAGTATTATACTGTGAAGCGTGAAATTAACTCAATGCTTTCGACTATTTCGGAAACTGTCGAGCCGTGAGAAAATACATCATCGAACTATTCTAATAGTTATAAATAACAAGTTATAAAATTTAACATAAGATCCATAAACTATAAATTTTTAGTATTTTTACTATATTATAATAAAAAGTAATATTTTTTTTATATATATATATTTAAAAGAAGTGTTATTAATCATGTATTTCTTTCAATGACCGAGGTGTATCTTTCTATTGTGCAATCAGTTTTTGATACTTACATTATATAAGTGAACAAGTCACCATCTTGGCTCCGCAGTCACTGTTCCTTCAATTTTGAGTACCTGAATAATAAAAAAAAAATTAAATTAAAAAGTTATCGTTATGGAAGACAGGTTGTAGGTTCGATTTCCACTCGACTCCGAGTCGCGGTGATGTAATACGCAATGTCTCTTAAATTCGGCGAAAAATGGGAAACGGAGTGTATTAACACTAGGTTGCTGTGTGCGGGATACAGCAAAAATAACACATTCTTCTATATAAGAAACCATTTTTAATCGTTATTATATTAATTTGCATTTCACTCTCTTACTAGAATAACATGCTCTAATAAAAGAGATGACCGAAGCGAGCTGGCACCGTGCCAGAAATCTGTTATATTTCAGGAGATCCTTTTAGATGTTTTATTAATTTAACTTGAAAGTTATTTTCCTCGTTTGCACCATAGTACATAGAGAACCGAACGCAAACTATGCCACATGGTTTATATTATAGAGACTTAGCTGTACTAAGTAATAAGCTTCTTTTTTTAATCACGCTGTATCCCGCAGACAGCAGGCCCTTTTAAGGGAATTTTGAGACATTCCATTCTTCATTTTGTAGGCATTGCATTTTGAGTGGCGGAAATCAATATCGAACTTTGCCTCGACACTAGAGCGAAGAAATAAATATAATAAAAATATAAATACTCGAGTAAATTTATATTTCCATTTCTTCGCTGTGCTGTCGAGCCAAAGCGCGGCGTTAAGTTCCGCCATTCAACACGCAACGCCTTCCTGAGGGCTCCTGCGCCACGACTGGGCTCTTATATATTATAAACGAATATTATTATAAATTTCAGTTATATTTTTATAAATATAAAAAAAATATACATCATTAAAATTGTAAATCACGCTTTATTTGTTAATGTAGCGTAAATTTACTGTGACAAATTTTTACAGCTTAAAGTTTCGAGTGTTATGCTAATCAATTTTTTATACTTTGTTTACCTGTATAACTTATTAAAAGACAATGGCTGGAACCTGTACAAAAACAAATCATTTATCAGTAATATAGTTAGTGAAATATTTAGTGTCAAAATGTCATACGCTGTATCCCACACATAGAGGGTAGGCAGAGAGAGAGAGCCTGGTAATCTAGTGTTAATGTCTAGGCACGTTTCCCAGCAAGACATTTCCGTTCCCTACTTTCCGTCGAATTCTTGAGACATTGCGTGTGAAGTGGCGGAACTCAACGTCGCGCTTCACCTCGTTACCAGAGCAAGAATATGAATATACTAAATATTTGCACGCTTGTGCCCTTGCACCACGATGGCCTCCAAAGAGTCAGATTGCCTCGATTTATATATATATTATGTTCATATTAGAAGTTATTATCTGCTTTACCACTTCATAAATAAACTAGTTCATCCCACAGTTAGCATATCGTATACTCTATGACGCCCTAGCGCATTGTTAAAAGGTCCCCCCCATATTGCGTAAGTGTTACATAATGGAAACATTCGTTCCAAATCAGGTTTTCATTTGTTTAGATCATCGTGTAGATAAAGAAAAATATAGAACTCCTATTAGCAATATAGAAATATATTTAATATTTTTTAAACATGAAAAAGAAAAAATTAAAAAATTATAAAAACAGACGGGGAGAATGTTAAATTAACATAACAATAATAATGATCAAAGACATGTGACGTCAGCAATCACGATCATACTAACTTATAACTAAGCTAGTACTACTTAGAAGCGAATAGAACGAATACCACATAGTTTTTCATAGAAAATATATCTTAACACGTATTATATTGTCATAATAAAATCGTTAAACCCTTATAATATACATAAATGCTTTAAAAATGTATAATCCCGATTGACATTTGAATCATGACATCAATATTCATTAATTTTACCAATTAGATACAGTATAACTTTTTTTCAGCTTTACACTGTATCCTTCATATAGGACAGAAGGGAACCTAGTGTTAAGACTCTTCGTTCCCCTTTCTGCCGAATTTTTAAGAGAAGTCCTGTGGCGGTACTCAACGCCGTGGTTGGCCTTGCTACCAAAGCGAAAAAAGAAAACATTAATATTTAATAATACATTCCCACGAGTGGAAATCGAACCCATGACCGTCGCGTTTACACGTCACACGCTTGTCCCCCACCGCCACGACGGCCTCTAAACAGTTACAAACGCATAATAATAACAAGATATTTTTACATACAATATAAGTACATACATATATTATTGTATTATATGTAAAATTCAGCTTAATTATATTAAACTAGATTCATTACATGGCACTCCTCACAGTGCATTCGTGTAATAGAAGTCAACAATGAATAGCGTGATAGAAAACAACGAAACACGACACCTGCGTGAAACCCGAGAAACGTCTCTAAGGGCATGTTTAGCGCCCAAGTTAGCTCACTAGCCTACGATGTTTTAAACTCGTAAAAATATGCTCGTATTTTTGTTAGCTTCACGCTGTATCCCGCACATAACGAGGTATGCAGGGGGGAACTTAGTGTTAAGACACTCCGTTCCCATTAAGACACGTCCGTTCCAAATTTACCACCGAATTCTAAAAGCACTGCGTGTTTAATAGCGGAACTTAAGACCGCGCTTTGCCTCGACACAAGAGCGAAGAAATGAAAATATAAATATTTGATGTTTCGAGTGGGAATCGAAGTCACAACCTATCGCTTTTACATTCGCACGTTTGATCCCGTCCACCACGGCTGACCTTGAAGCTCGTATGGCACATATGTTTAAATATGCATAGATAATTACACATTTTTTCAAAAAGAGGACATTTTTGTATTGTTAAACTAAACAATGTTAATAGTTTGTGATATTTTAAAATAAGGTTTAAAAATACTCCATACTACATACCTATTACAAAACTATTGAATGTTGATGTAAAATAGAAATGTAAATTAAATTGAAATCTAGTGTTAAATGCTAATCGAGTAGATGTTATTCACTAATTGACTATCTTACTATAATAATTATTAAATCTTATATTAATATTTGGGTACATGTTGCCAACACTTAAAAAAAAACAAAATTGCATATTCTATGAATTTAAAATATGAATTTAATAAATAACTGGTACAAGAGCAAATTGCGTAATAGACGTAAAAAATATGATAGACAATAGTTTCTTTCAACCCACAAACCTAAAAGGAAGTTATAACTATGGAAGTGTGCCGTGGAAAGGTAAAATTAGTACCTCCACCTATTCTTAATGGACCATAATCGTTCTGTGAGAGATTTGCACCACATACCTCACTGACCGATAGCTGGAGGTAGAATGATAAGTTTGCATGTAGAATTGTAGACTATCAACGTCTATGCCTCCATAGACGTACAGGCTAGTCTTTGTAGGCACAATGATTGTATATTAAGCCGGCAATCAGCTCTAGAACATTTTCTTTGGACGTGCGTTTTAACTATTCTAGTATATCGCCGTCGTACTTCATTTATAAGCTTCAGCGGATTGAATGAACTTTAAGCTTACATTTTCGACTTGTCCAGTCACAATGTATCTTTGACAATTATCTACTTTAGTAATAAATGTTGATGACGACATGACAGAATAATAAAATATTCAGTTACGAAAAGAAATTATAACATTTATAGTTTTTATTTATAAAAAATAATCACAAATATTTGTAATGTGTTCCTTAAAAATATGACAAAAATATGTAAAATACCTAAAATGTCACAATATTAAATCCTCACGTACGTCTAACGCAACTAGCAAGTAGGTGCTTTTCATCCGACATCGCAAACCTTCAAAGATATTAACCCCGTTGAACTTACTGTACTGAAGTGCGCTGTTAGCCACTCTACCTAATTAAAGGCAACTGTTCTTAAAATTATTGCATACATAAACTGGTTTTCCATTTATTTAGATTAAAATAAAAAATATAAGATAAATTATTTCTTAACAAAAAAAGGTCTATATCTATCTATAAAGAAAGAAATATCATCACGTTGATTGCAAACGGTACCTTTTAATTTAGTTTTTTTTTTATGTAAAATGCTCATTGTAAAAGTCCCTTTGACTTTCGATTGAATATTCCGTTACCGTTTTAGAAAAGTAACGAGAGCAGCGCTCCAAATTATAATAACGACATATGGACGTCATAAAGGTTGCAACACGAACGAACTAGTGCGTAGTTGATGTATCTCTCTCTTATATATTTTTCAAATAAAATATAATGTTTCAACTATACAGTTAAATGCAAGTAAAACGCGGATAATTAGCATGAGAATCGAGATAACCGACGTGGACTAGATACATTATTCATTATCTCAACGAATTCTAAGTCTATGGACTGTACGGATCTTGATACTGGGTCTTAGTAAATTTGTAATTTTGTCCAGTCCTTGTCCAGTTCAATCATCATCAGTTCAGTTCATCAGTAGGTGATGAAAATGTTATAAAAAAATTCTTTAGTACAAAATTGTACCAAACAAAACTTCCTCTATAGTATTACACTTGTGGTAATATAAATACATAGTAAAATATAATAAAACTTATATAAAATTTTAATTTAAATTATTTATAATTAATGCGTTTTAATGTTTGGACCTAGTAGAGACGTTACCTCTAAATAGATAATACGGTCACAGCACATTTTGACGATAACATGAACACTATATTTTGAAAATAAAAAATACTTAAAAATTTACATAAACAAATATGTTACTATTTGTCTCGTTAGATAAAGCATCCTCATAGTTATTTCTAGTACATCTAACGTCGTCGTTACATATCATAGGTAAATCTATGAACAGTAAAATTCATTAAATATTATTAATTGAAAACCCTCAAGCCTTAGCCACAACATTACAAAAGATAAAAGTACTTTAGAAAAAAAAAACACAAAAACAAAGCTTTAGAAAAACTTAGGCAATAACTTGAAATGGATTTGGAAATAGAATACTTATAAATTTGTCACATACGACACAATAAGTAAGCTAAGATAAAATAAAATTTATAAATCTATATATTTTTAATATCTATATAATCTCCTAATATCGATGGATTACACCAGATAAGACGATAGAACCTATTATTCTACAATCCACGTCCCACGCGGTGTTTCAGCTATTTGACATGTTTAAACACCTGTTCGATTTTCAAATGTACGTCTAACTATTGTTTCGACATCTTAATGAGGCCAGATTCCACTATGACGTGTAGTTTTGTAATTATTATTTATCATATTATGTATAAAAGAGCAGCAGAACGTGACAGGTTGTGGGTTCGAAGCTCATTCGAGGAAAAAATATTTAATGTTTTCATTTCATCGCTATGGAGTCGAGGCAAAGCGCGGCATTGAATTCCGCTACTCAATTTATTTAATGCAAATGAAATGTTAAAAATTGATTATTCAAATAATATACAAAATATTACAATTACATATATTTTAATAGGTCAATGTTAACTGATTCTATAAATTTCTTTGACCTACCTACCTATATATCTACCTACACACTATAAGACTTTTAAGACACAATAATCTCATTAACATAATTACGAGTGTAAATATTAAAAGAAGACTATTTATAAAAACGCTTTTAAGTGAGATCAAAGTCGGTCGCTTTACGTGATGGATGGATTTCACTGCTGGTTTCGAAAAAACAACTTTTAGAAAAAAGCTGTACATATTTAAAAAAAAATGGTTCAAAATATTTTTATGTATTTTCAATGTCGTTTCACTTGATTCTCCTTAATTAGACATAGCTATATCATTTACTTAATTAATAAGAATCGAAAGTTTGCAATATTACAGTTAGAATACCTAAGAATAATCTGGTCTTAATGAATTTTATGCGCGATTTGAATCACGCATAAATTTAACATCATCCACTTTCTACGTCATGACGTGACAATTATATACTTTTCTTTATAACATTTTTTTTAATGAAGAAGAGATAAATTTTAGTGATAATCCCGCCTCACTCACATTTAATTGAGTTTTTTTTTTTAGTTTTACACTGTATTTCGCGTATGGCAGGGTAGACATAGATAATTTAGTATTAAGACACACCACTTTCCGCTGAATTATTGTGTTTCCTATTACAGTTAAATAGAATCAATCGGCGCCCAACATCCTCCACCTTAAAGGCCGGCAACACCTGTAGCTCCTCTGGTGTTGCATGGGGTCGTGGGCGGCGGTGGTCACTTACCATCAGGTGACCCGAACGCTCGTTTGCCTTGTCCTCTCCCATAAAAAAAAAGAATGTATCAGTGCATAAGCATGAAACAAAAGAGACTTCTCTACTTATCAGTTATCACAAAGTTTACTCAGCCTTCATTGCTAAATATGAAATGCAGAAAAAATCTTTTGATTTATTAAAATTAATACAATTATAGAAAGATAAAAAAACTAAAGGTAGGGTAAAGGTATGTATATTGTATTCAAAAAAAATCTCAACTGAAAAAGAAGATCTAAGTAACTAAATCTATTGTGCTTCTCAAAAGAAATACTTTTGAACATTACTTAATCATTGTATCCAAATATAGACACGTGATCTTACAAGACAAACATTACATATATGAAATTCGTTAATGACTCCCGCAGAGAGGTATCACGCGTGGCAAGTTACGGAGAAGTCACTCTATCAAAAGAGTCCATCAATACTAATAAAAAAATTAAAATAAAGAATCAATTATATTTATTCTTTTTGTTTAACATCACGCTCTAGTCAGAAGGAATCCAATATCAAGAATCTCCGTTATTAATAAATAACTGATAATTCATTTCCTGCGAGTGGGAATAGAACCCACAACCGTCGCGTTAACAGCCACACGTTTGCGCCACTGCGCTACAACAGCCTCTATTTATATACTATCTACAATTTAATTTTCATTATCTAAATTATATAGTAAAGTTATAGCTTTGATGTTGTTTATACTATTGTGTCAGTTCCCAGCCAGTGAATTTCATCTTAGATTTCGTCATGGGAAGTATCAATTGATTCGCACGTCACCTTGACTAATGGTCAAATTGGGAAATGTATGCCTTTATAAAGGTAATTGTGAAGGGCCTTTGTAATGTAAACATAATTTAATAAATCATAGGTAAATAAAAACGCGCTACGGTATTTATAGATTTAAAATGCATAAAAACATAGATATAATAATTTTTTTTCAGCTTCACGCTGTATCCCGCATGAAGGTATGCAGGGTATGCAAGCTATCCTAGTGTTAAGACACTCCTATCTCCACTTTCCGCGGAGCTCAACGCCGCGTTTTGCTCTGACAACAGAGGGAAGGAATGAAAATAAGAAATATCGAGTGGAAACTGAAACCACTACCTGTTGCGTTTACAGGCACTACATTCCCCATATTAAGTTATATACAACAATATATATTTTATAACAATTATTATACGGTACACTTGTGATCAAGAGCACATACTGAAAGTGAAAAACAGAACAGATATAGAAACAAATCAAAAAATGTATTTTAACAACCTACTCTTTAACGTTTCAAATGTTCAAAGAAACTATTTTTTATATCAGCACATCAGATAGCCATAATTTGCAAGAGCAATGATCTATCAAACCTTTTATGGTGATCTTTAGAAAGGCAGAAAGCAAAATGTTTCAGATTAGCGTGACATCAAAATGAAATATTAACATATTCAGTTAATAAAGGATGCCGACTTCGACAGACGACGGATAAAAATTATTTTGTAACTTAGAAATTTAGTTTAAAAATATCACGCAATGTTGTTTTTTATGAAAATTTGCCAATAATTTATTTTGTATATTAGGCTTTTTTCAGATTCACGCTATATCCCGCATACAGCAGCCAAGGCTTTTCGCTGAATTTACGCATTTAAGCATTTCTTGTTGTGTCGTGGAGTGGTTAAGTGGCTATGTCTCGATACCAGAGAATACTTTCTCCTGAATCGGAATCAAACCCTCAAACGTCGTAACAGTCACATTAGAGCCCCTACAGTTTATTTTACATATTAGATATTTCGCTTATATAAAACTTTTGCAGTAAAATTTTAAAAAGGAAACTTGTTATTAGTTAAGGGTCGTTAGGTACATCATAATGGAAACATGTTATAAACATGTTTTGAGGCTGGTCGTGGCGCATTGGTACAAATTGTGCTGCACAATCGACTGGTTGCGGGTTCGATTCCCACTCGAGGAAAGAAAATATTTATTTATGTTTTGATTTCTTCGCTCTGGTGAAATAAGCCGTGTGGTCCCGGCTTAGAATAGGATCACCCTGGTACTGTCGGTGTCGTAAGAGGCGACTAAAGTACGTGTGGTAGAGTCACGTCGCCAGTAATGGCAACACGCATGGGCAGACTCGACCGGATTTAATACCACCCCCGACATTTAAAACCGGCGTGAAGTAGTGGCCCTTGCCACTGCGTTTCGCATTAGGTAATGCCGGGCCCCGGTGCCCTTCACCTCCACCTTAAAAGGCTGGCAACGCACCTGTGGCTCCTCTGGTGTTGCATGGGGTCGTGGGCGACGGTGATCACTTACCATCAGGTGACCCGAACGCTCGTTTGCCTTGTCCTCTCCCATAAAAAAAAAAAAAAATGCTTTTGCCGTGGTAGAAGAGCGAAAAAATGAAAATATTAATAAATAATAATTCATTCCTCCGTGTCGGAATCGAACCCACAGCCGTCGCGTTATGCCCCTGCGCTACAACGCCCTCATTACTCACTCACTCTATTTTACATCATGATAATTAATGAAACAAAAATTTATAGTGAACGAAAGTTATAGGGTAAATAAAAGTCCATTTATCTTCGCTGTGGGGAGTCTCATTACATATATTAAGCGAATCATATTCCCAAAAGCACGTAAACGGAACGACTTACCCTTATTGAATGCCGGAACCCCACGTCGCGTAATATTTTTATAACTCACTAACACGCAATAACACAACGTGTACGTGATAAGAAAATACTAACTTGCTGATTACTATTATTTTTAACTTCACGCTGCATCCCGCATTTAGCAGGATAGGTGGAGTTAGCTTAATGTTAAGAAACTCCACTCCTCACAGTGTAACAAAATAAGAAACATTTAAAAAAAAACTATTACGTAACACATTAAAAAAATAACATTAAAATGTATTATTCGGATACTACATACGTATTAAATATATATTGCACAATTTTAATGTTCGCAACGAGAGAAAGCTGAATAAAAAAAATATTTATTGTCCATAAAATATTTATATGTAGAAAAAAAAACAGATATAAAAAGTCTAAAGAAGTAATTAAATTTAATTGAATGAGAAATCCATTTATTTAATGAAAATATAAGCATAAATAAACAAGCAAATTATGCCCTTGGATCAAGTTCAATTTCAAATGGTGGGCTGTGCTTTCAATTACAGTTATGAGAGGCGCATTGCGCGCTATTACCGCGCAACAATTACACAATCCACCTTCATTTGAAAATAAACTTGTTTTCATTTTATTCTTCCTTAGAATAAAATTTATAAATATAGTTAATATATATCGAATATATATAATTAATATATAGAAATGAATGTTTTTTTTTCGCGTCACGCTGTATCCGCACGCTGTACAGCAGAGTAGACAGAGGGAACCTTGGGTTAAAACATTAAGTTACCCAGTTTCCGCTGAATTTTGGAGGCGTGTTGAGTGGCGGAACTCAACGCCGCGGTTTGCCTCGACACCAGCGCTAAGAATTGCATTTTTGTAAGGAAATTACAGAACCTGCCTTACCCAAAATCTAAGTTACAAGCAGCAAAACAAAACAAAGACATCGCATCTACCAGAAACAATGAAAACAGACCCCACACGACATCACGTGTAACAGTTACTTACGGCAATCGCCCTTGCGACTGAGTGACTCAGCACTATATTAATTGAGCGGAGATGAACCTTTTGTTTGAATCGCATTCTACATCACAATTATCCAGCTGGCTTTGTCTGATATCAGTTAAATGTGGGAAACACATAGTTTATTAATGATATAAGATATGGTAAAAAATAAAGGGCTGCTATGGTGTAATTAAGATTAGCATAAATGGGTATATAAAAAGTTAGGATTTCAAATATCATATGTCATCAGGAAATATTTGCAATAGATTTTGAAATCTATCTTTGTTAGAAGTATTATAACTACACTCTCAGAATAAATATTGTAATTGGTAGCTTATATTATGCGCCTTTATATACATATTATACTTATTAAATAAAAATCCGTATTTCTTTCAAAATTAAAAATTTCCTAAGGAAAATTGCAAGGACATGTACTTACGTAACTATTCTGAAATTCTAAGCATTAAGGTGAAATATGAAAAGGAAACCAATGTTACGCAGCGGACATCCTTTACTATTTTCGTGTAAACGAAGTGACAACATCATCTCACAAATGTGAAGCATTAAGACAGTCAATCATATACCAAGTCAAGAGGTGATTAAGTCTATAATGTAACACTTCCTTGTTAACTATTGATTTACACAAAAACATGAAAGCTCAACTTCCTAGTTGGAAAAGACTCGAAAAAACAATAACATTTATCTAAGTTTTATTTGCAGTAAAAAAAAACTGTCACTGAGTTTGCTTTTCACACGTTTACGAAGACTACTATAACTCCATCATTATGTTAATAACTTGATTTTAGACGTTGAAAATTGAGATTAAATGCGTGTGGTACGACTCTACATTGAAAAGTTTATGTAAAGGAACGAATTAAAGCGAATTATATATTTTTATACATATTATAGATAACATTTTTTTTTAGCTTCACGCTATACCGTGCTGTGTGCTGGGCATAGCAATATGTAGGCAGAAGGAATCTGGATACCTTTACCCCGACGACCGGCCCGCTGACCAATGAGCTTGTACACGACTGAGCACTGTAAGTGGGAATAGTAGTGATGGGTTTCGATACGACTCGTACAACTAAATATATATTTATCTACTCTTACTCTATATATTTTGAAAGTTACAAGATTACTTCAAGCAGTCTCAATATTGTGTGGTGCAAGCGTGTGACTGTAAGCACAACAGTTTATGGATTCGATTCCCACTTGAGTAAAATAATATTTAATATTTTCATTTCTTTGCTCTGAACTCGAGGCGTAGCGCAGTGTTGAGTTCCACCACTCAACATCGAGTGCCAGCAGAATTCCGTGGAAAGCCGTGCTACATACGGGATATAACGTGAAATTAAAAAAAAATTGTGTATTTACTTGTTCACTTAGCTGTTTTAAGACGTTTACTAAACCAGTTCTAATGCGTGTTTTATTGTCAATCGGTTTCGAAAGATAGATAAAGCACGTATTGATAGCTTGAACACACAAGATAAATATTTAAGGAAATACTTTAGTATATGTAAAGGTGTTTTATGTAAATTTTACTGTCATTGAGGTCATCGTGGCGCAGCGGCACGAGGATGTGACTGTAACGCGCCGGTTGTGGGTTCGATCCCCACTCAAGGAAGTGAAATATTTATTTACGTTTATATTTCCATTTCTTCGCTCTGGTGTCGAGGCAAAGCACGGCGTTGAGTTCTACCACTCAACACGCAATGCCACCGAAATTGGGCAGAAAGTGGGTAACAAAGGGTCTTAACATGAGGTTCCCTCTACCTATATTACTGTGTGTGGGATACAGCATTTTTTTAAGCCGTGTGGTCCCGGCTTAGAATAGGATCATCCTGGTACTGTCGGTGTCGTAAGAGGCGACTAAAGTACGTGTGGTAGAGTCACGTCGCCAGTAATGGCAACACGCAGACTCGACCGGATTTAATACCACCCCCGACATTTAATACCGGCGTGAAGTAGTGGCCCTTGCCACTGCGTTTCGCATTAGGTAATGCCGAGCCCCGGTGCCCTTCATCTCCACCTTAAAGGCTGGCAACGCACCTGTGGCTCTTCTGGTGTTGCATGGGGTCGTGGGCGGCGGTGATCACTTAAAATCAGGTGACCCGAACGCTCGTTTGCCTTGTCCTCTCCCATAAAAAAAAAAAAGCATAAAGCTGATTTAATTTTTAATTTAATTTTATGTAAAGGTTGCGTCATTCTTGACACAATGACTTAAATTGTAATTTTTCAGATTTATTTGAGCTTTCCCCATTTATAAGAGTCTAGCTCGATTAGCATGTCCAAGTGTTGGACAACTTGTTAGTTTGAATTCCTGTTTCTTACAAAATCACTGTATTTGATGATATAGGGAAAAAAGATTCAAAGTGAGATTTGAATAACACTAGTCTGTCAAGCACACCGTAATTGGGCCAGAATGCACTTGCATAAAATAAAGTTTATAATATAATTCACTTACATTCAAACCTTACTATTTTATTTTTCCGAAAAACTAAAACCATAGAGATTATCCATTAATGACCCTATATAACTGCTATATTAACATTATTCTTATGTATACAACAGAAGTTGTTTGGTTATTAAATATTCTCTGATAGAACTCTGTTAAAGATACATATGATGAGAGAAAAAGGACAAGGCATATTATTGCCAGGTGCAACCTTTAGAAGAAAACATCCATAGGAGTGGCTCCACATTCCAATTCAATGAAAATTTTAAGAGTTAAAAAAATACATAAACCCACATAAAAAGAACAGAAAAATGTAAATCTTTCAAAACAGTGAGTCCAAATTTGGTAAGATGAATTTGTATTCAATTGCCGTGGTACAAAATAAATAATATTCTTTGTTGTAATGAAATAATTAATGTAGTTAATGATGGAAATTATTGATTAATTTAATAATAACATTTTAAATTCTTTTTGAATTTTATTATCATTCTTGAAAACAAAATTAAAAAATAGAATAACATGTTTTTCTGCATTTTCATAATACAATCATATGGTTTGTATTCATATAATTTTTTGCAACATATATATATTAAACTATACAGCAGTATTTGGATATTTTGCCATAAAGCTGGCCTAAACTTTGGTATTCAATAAAACATATGATTGTTTCAAACATATTAATACAATCTTCTATATTATTCTTTGAATATATCTATATATACACATTTTAGTTACAGTCTTAAATAAAAATAGTGTGGATTAAAATTTTTAATGGATATTTGGTTTTCAATGTAAACATATCTTTTCAACAGTATTTTACTAATTTTCTTTATATGTACAATAAAAAATATATTCATTGTTTGGAGTTATTATGAACTTGCCAATTTTAGTTTTACACACAATTGTAATGGTAGAGTATACATTTAAGAACATAATAACATAAATATAATATTTCCATATATTTTCTTCAAGCTGGTCTGCCACTAACCACTACATGAAAAATATTATTAAAAATTAAGTCATTTAGTAGTGGTAAGTTTACATGTGTAGTAATTCTATATTTAAATGAAAAGATGTAAATAAATGAATATTTATTACTTATATGAGTAAATTTTTCTTTTCATTTCAATCACAAATATAATAGGATTTATTATACACTACTTATACAAGGTTTTAGATCTTCTCAATCTACGTTTTAAAGAATTAAGTACACAAAGAAGGCGGAAAACCACTCACGTCAATATTTAATTGCATTCGCAAATCAATAAATCAAGGTTGAACAAAATGCAATTCGAAACACGTAAACAAATGATGACTGTGTGGGAAAAATAATAAAATTATAACAAAAACAAACAATTAATGTATGTCTTATAGTGTTTAATTTCAACAATTTTTGTATTCAATAACAAAAACTGCAAGAAAACAAGTACTTACCCGGCGACAGGTGTACCTTGTAGCTATACAATATGAATTCCAACACAAAACTTACACATCCATATTTTCACAAATTGTTGACTTAAACCATCTTTTCACACAAGCGAGAACTTTAAGCACCTACGCACGAATCTTTTCCGTAAATATAAATATATATAATTCCCTTAATAAATTTTAATAAGAGAATTTGCAAGCCGTCTGCATCGCACGCATTGATTGCACAGTGCACTTGCATAAAAATTGAGATGCGAATGGAACGACACGATTTAATTTTTATTTACAATTCACATGCTAGAATTATTATTTATGAATAGGAAACATTTTATTACAATTTTATTCAATATTATTAATATAACGTTGGCTATTTATTAGTTGAAACAAGTGCATTAAACATCAATATTGCATGAACTCTTATTAACAGAGTAAAAAAATTTTTAATTGTCAAAAGTTTGACAACATTACGCTCTTGTCTTTTAATCTGTGACGTACGTACGCGGCAAACTCTGCCATCTAGTGACAATTTATATATTTTTTTATAACTATATTTTTTTTAATTTTATATGCATAACAACATTTCAATCAATTGTATTTGTTTTATTGAAACAGAACTTTCAAAATGTTTCTTTAATTTTATGAGTTTTTCGTTTTTCTTCTGTCGGGCATTTTTTTTACAAGCGAAATCTGCCCATGATTCCCAAAATCAATTGCCTAGATTTTAGGCAGTCAATTTTGAGAGATAATTTTAGATCTAAAGATACACCAAATGGAACTTCTGCTACCTCGAAAGATATTTGCCGTATGTTTTCCATTCTATTACATTAATAAATGGCCCCATAATGGATTTTCATATATTTACTATGTTGAATGGCCCTTGCTGAATTGTAATTCAAATACGCAGCTGGTAGTCATACCTTACCTTAGTATAATTTTCTGAGTACCTTCGAAATGACATATATTTAATATTGTTTACAAGAGTAAGAAACTTATTGAATTATTAATAACTAGCTGAACACGCTCGCTTCGCTCGCGCGAAGTTTAGTGCAGTCACTTGTTGGCTTAGCGGGGAAAAAAACGTCGTACAAAAACGTAAAATAAAAGAAAATGCGTTTCTGGATTCCGGATCTATCTAGCCTATAACCATCCCGCGAAGCCAGGGTACAACTCGAAATTCCACCCCAATCGACTCGGGCCATTTCGGAGTCTATACCGAACAGACAAACAAACACACGAACAGACCTTCGTTTTTATATATATATATAGATGATATTTTTTTATAACGCATTGCAGAGGTTAACAATAGGATTCTAGAAGGAAAGAAAAACCTTGTTAATCAAATGAAACTACTGTATTTGCATTACAACTATATACAATTAATTCTATCCAAGCTGAGGTTTAGGAGCAACAAATGTACGTTTCCTAGAGAATTTTTTACGTGACACTCTCATTTGTTGCAGCTGATTATAAACTTCGCTCCAGATTTCTGATTGGTCTTCAGCAGGTATTGTTTTTCTGTAAATAAAAAAAAAAGCTAAGTAAATATGTCAATTTTATGAATAAATATACTTCAACGTCACAACGACACATTAGTAATCTCGTTTATTAAGTAACTTTTTTATTATTTATTTTTGAAAATCTTTGTCACAAACTTAGAAAAGGTCAATATTTACAAACATATTCAAGATTGTTCATACTAACAATAAAATGAGAAACATTCTCGCCAGCGAAACTTCCTTAAGCATGAAAAAGCTGGTAATCCCTGGAAGTCGTACTGAATTGTATTGCGACGTCAGTACACCGACTCCCAGGCCTTACGTACCAGCTAACCTTCGCCGACAAGTTTTCGACTCCTTGCATTCGCTTAGTCACCCTGGCGCAAACACTACCACTAAGCTCGTTGCACAAGGTTTTTTTGGCCATTAATGCGGAAAAATTGCCGTGAGTGGTTTAAGGCGTGTGTCTGCCAACGCTCGAAGGTACATTGACGTGTGTCACCCCTAGGTAGCAACACATTACCTTCAGCGCGGTTCAAACAAGCCCATATAGCCCACTACCACCATCAAGAGACAGGTATCGGTACTGCTTGACAGCCGTCGATCTTTTCACGCGATGGCCAGAAACTGTCGCCATTATCGATATCACAGCTGAAACAGTGTCTAAAACATCTGTATCGTGTTGGGTATCCCGGCTTAGTTGTCCTACCAACATTGTTACGAACACAGGTCGGCAGTTCGAGTCCGCCCTGTTCGAAGAATTGTCAAAATCCATTGGGGTTTCGACATCGTAGGACAACCGCATGCCACCTGCAATGCAACGGCTTAGTGGAGCGCTTTCATAGGCAATTGAAATCGTTTGCCATGGTGACAACAATTGGACCGAGCAATTCCCCTAGTCCTTTTTGGCATTAGAATCGCTTAAGCGTTAAGTATTCGTGAGTCGGGTAAGGATTCGTGATGTTGACTACTATCCTATTATCGACGGCATATTTTATAACTAACAGTCGATGATTACGATTTGATGCGCTTTACATACTTTTCATTGTTTTGTCAGTTATTAGTTAATATTATTCTAATTATTGTATATATATATATATATATGTTTGTGGTTGACTTTTGTATAAACTGTGTCATGATTTATCATTTGTGTTCAACTGTACGTACTTTAAAGTGGTGTTGAATATACTGTGTTAACTGTGATTAAACTTTTTATTTATATACATCAACACTACAACTGCAATTAGATGATATAAAAGTATTGTGGAATTAAGTGTGAAACTTCAAGTCCAGCTATCATATTATTATTATAATAAATATTTTTTTCAAATAGATTGTCATATTATCAGTATCATTTTGCTAAATAACATGTAATATCTTGAATTCTGGCAAAAAGTTGGGAAAAGATTACCTTGACACTAGATTGTTTTACCTACCCTGCTACATGCAGAACATAGTGCAAAGCTGAAAATAAAATATAACCATTACCTGTACTGTTTCATTAAGTCAAACTTCTCCCATGGTGTCTTCCTAAGTTCTCTTCTGACTCTATCTTTTTCTTTCAAGTGCTCTTCAATATTAGACACTCCCCTTAGTTCTTGCCTTTCCCACCTTTCCAACCATGGTCTTGGCTTCAATTTTACCTATGTGACAAAATTAAAATAATACATACAATAGAGACACCATTGCAACTTTGTCAAATTATACAAATTCCTTACAAAAAATGAAGCCTATACGTTTTACTGATATAATATTTTTTATTATGTATATGATGAATGTTGAATAATGAAATCATGTAATCTCTGCCATAAGATTCTTTTTTTTATTATTGCACTATTTTCGCCATATTACTGTAGGCAGAGGGACCCTAAGAACCAAATATTAAGACACTCCACTCAAATTAAACCACATGAGTTCCCCACTTGCTGCCAAATTCTGGAGGCATTGTGGGTTATGTGGCGGAATTCAACACCATGCTAAACTTCATTACCAGAGTGAGAAAATAAAAATATTGAATATTTCATTTTACAGGTATGCACCTGTAACAAGCATGGGCTTGAGCCTAACACCTTGCATGACTCTGGTTTTTTTGTAATTATGAAATACCTGCACTGGGTTAATTGGCACTGGTGTTCCTTCAGGTAGTATTTCGGGATCCATATCTAATGGGAAGGTACAGTACTCAGGTAAGGCATCTCTTAAGTAAAATAATTTGTCATCGAGACGCTTCTCCAAGCGAAGAACTTGAACATTTTGTATTGTTGGATCATATAACTCATAACGAATCTGAAAATCATTACCAAAAATCTCATGCTAAATATTATTAAACGGTGGGCTGAATAAGGATGTTATATATATATTTATATATATATAAGGATGTGATATATTTTAATTTGACATTAATTTTATATAAGATTGAAATTATGAACATAATTTTGATTCAAATATTTTCTTAAAACTAAATTAGAGATTTCCATTTTATTTATCACTAAATAATAAATGCAATTAATTTATATAATTTAAATTACATTACTACAATCACTAGAAGAATAATAAAATTATTGTAGATTTATTGTACCTCTATTCCTTGGTGGTCAACAACATTTCTTAAAGTAAATTCTGCTCTTAAACCACAGCCTTTTCGTTCGATACATATACCAACAAATCTATTTGTTTTACCCTGAGCATGTGGATCAGATATTGTTACAGCTAAGATAGAACCTAAAAATGAAAATGTCACTATAAAATAAAGGTCATAAATTAAACTATACAAAAAGTCTTAAAATATTTAATATAGATAAATAATAGCATTCTATCTTGCCTAATTATATGGTCATTTAATACTTAGGAAAATGGATAATATAATGGGTCCAGCCCGATTAGGTTTATGATTTATATTTCCATGGTTACATTGCTTTAAAAAGTATAAACATGCATATAACAAACTTTTATACAAATCTGTTATATATATGTTTCAGTATCTTAGTGACATCATCAAAATATAGAAAGTAAAAAATCTACAACATCCATTAAATGTTATGTTTTAAATAAAATGCTTACTTAAAAATAAAGAGGTTAAGTGTTGTATTTATTATCAACTTACCAACATAAAATTCTGGTAAATCAATTTGACTTCTTCTTTTTAACATATCTGCTCTTTCTAATTTTTCACGCAAAGAGTTTCGCCATTGAGGATTGGGATCTGGTAAAAATTCAGGATATACATGCCGATATTCCAATATCGGATTATGTGGTCTACGTCCAGATATTTTTGGTTTTTCTACTTCCGTCGGCACTTCTGCTCTGTCTGGCAAAGTAGATAACAAACGGCAATCTGCGAAAACGACATATATGAAAGGTGCATTATTATTATTTTAAAACTATTTTAATTATTCTGTGCCTAAAATAATTCTAAATATGTAGTTAAATTCTAACCTCTTGTCACAATCCATTTAGTCGCACTAAAAATATCAAGAGCTGTTTTTCTCATTACTAATGACATTTTTAATGTACAATCTGGAATATCATAAATATACAGAGCTTTATTTGGAGAAAAATATTAAAACCCAATTCTAATTAATAAACATTCTTATTTCTATCTCACAACTTAAAGGTTTGACTTTGACATAAAACATTTGATTCTACAAATAGGGTTGTAACTTGTAAAGAATTTCCCTTTTGTCTGCTGTAGACAATTTAAAATAAAATGGCGTGCTTAGAAATTATTTTAGAATTAAGAAATACATTTTATCAATACTAATAACTTTAAATATAAAACAATCAATGTAGAATGTATCTCCCCACAGTAAAAAATGTTTTTATACTATAAAGTAAAAAAATAGGTCATTTACAAAAAGGACGTGGTGACCTACACATACACATCCTATAAGTTAAACGAAAGCCACCATAAAATTTCCCGTTTTGAGCTGACCGAAGAGTTGTCACGTTAGGCATATGTTTTACCAGAAGGTGAAGGTATATGACATATGTATGCTGTGGATCCAGTGGATCATATACTTTATAGTCTGTTTGTGACGTCACAAATTTAGTGATACATGTCAAATTAATAAACAATTTTATTGATTATAAGCTCAAACAGTGACCTTAATTCGTCTAAAACTCAAATATAAAATGTCATCACTAATGCAAAAATGTAATGATGATAATATCCCTCTTGCTGATGATGATCCACAGGTGATAATAACTGATGAAGTAGATAATCGCTTGGATCATGGAAGGTCTATGGATTCTCTTCCGAGTTCTTACACAGGAGGTTCGTCCAGCCCAGGCTTAAATGGACCAGCTAGTTTTGAGCCTGATTCTGGAATCGATGAACAAGAAGAAAAGGCACGCCTAATATCTCAGGTTTTAGAACTACAGAATACATTGGATGGTGAATACTTTTTGTTTTTATTGTTTACCTGTTCTTTTGTATATGCGAATTAAGAATAACAATTTATTATGATAATTTTATATTCATAAGTTATTAATTTTTTTAGATCTTTCACAAAGAGTGGACTCAGTGAAAGAAGAAAACCTAAAGCTGCGTTCAGAAAACCAGGTCTTAGGACAATATATTGAAAACTTAATTTCAGCCTCATCTGTTTTTACGTCTACTACACCCAATGTACATAAGAAGTAAACAATTCACCTCCACTTCTTTGCCTTAGTGTTCAGTAAGACTGAGGGCAAATGCTTACGAAGAAAAAGTTCTTAGTCTTAGAGTGGAGTGATTTAATATTTGTTTATAGTTTACTTATACCAAAAATAAAATTAATTTGGCATAATGGTGCAAATTATTGACTATTTAATATTTGATAATAAATCATAATGTTAAAAAAAGAGAAAATCTAATAATTTTCTAAAGATTCTTTATTAAGTCTTTAACTTTGCACTCACCAGCTTTATAACTGCTGCCATTTTATATGAAAAACACATGTATGTGTGAGCTTTGCTGTTTTAAAGCAATTGTAATATTGTAGTTGTTCACATCTTATAAAATTTATAACAGATAGAGTAATTGTTAAAATATAACACAATTTATATATACTATATTTATATAATGGCACAAGGATGTGACTGTAATGCGACGGTTGTAGGTTTGATGGTGGTGGTGGTGGTGTCGAAGCAAAAACGCGCTGTTGAGTTCTGCCACTCAACACGCAATGCTTCCAGAATTCGGCAGAAAATGGGGAACGGAGTGTGTGAGATACAGTGTGAAACTGAAAAAATAATAATTATATAATTATCTTAATTAAATTACACTTTTAAATTTATGACCATGCTTATATATAAATCCTGTTCAATGCATACATCATATTAAAAGTTGAAATTAAATAAATATTTGAGACCAATTAACATTCTAGTTGATTCATATTTGTAAACATTCCAAAAATGTATTTCGAAATGCTCTCTTGTAACTAACTCTCTTCATCTCATTTTTTTGTAATTTTCAATATGCATTATTTTAGCTTCCAAAATATATTTATTAACTAAATTAGTCTTTTTATTTTATTATGTCATTCTACATGTGATTGTTGTTAAATCCATACAGCTAATAATAGAATTTACTATGACAGACTGGCAGTTAGCAGCCAAATTGAAAAGATTAGTTATTTATATAATTACAAAGTAAATTTTAAGGTGACTCAAGCTGGGTTTAGCATGATAATCATGGCTGTAACACGCTAGCTAGTGACGCAAATTCGTGAAACTAGAAGTTGGTGATCTAAAAAACGTGCATCAGGTGGCAGTGTGGCTCACAAAAACTTTGAACATGCAACCGCCAGGCAGTGTTCGCGTGACGCGGTCGTGATCCTTACGTGACGTGGATAATGTTGTCAGTCTTGAAATGTTTCCCTGAATGTATTTTATATGTTTTATAGTGTTCGTATATGTATGTTAAATATTTATGTTGAAGCTGTCATGGGTACAAGCGTGCGCCTGTAAATAATACGGGTGTGGATTCCATTCGCACGTGGGAAATAAAATAATTATTTCCTCGCTATGTTAACTAAACAAAGGGACATAAGTTCCGCCACTTAACAATAAATGCCTTAACAATTCGGCAACAAATTGTGAACGATGAATATTAACACAATGTTCTTTCTGTCTTCCCTGCTATGTGTGGGATACTGCGTGAACTTATAAATATTGATATATTTATAGTGTACCTATAGTTTTGCCCGCGTGGTCGAATGAAAGTAACTAACTATCGATAAATGAACTATCTATATTACAAAAATATTTTCCTACGATTCGCACGTTCTACCGAGCAAAGTATTCAGCTTTATATATTATTTTATATATATTTATATGCTGTATATACTATTCGATTAATGAATATGTTAATTGGTATCTTATGAAAATAATAATTAAAATGATATATGACTACTGACTGAATTTAATGATTCTCTTCTGCGAAATGACACAACACTTGCTATTACATGTATTATATAAGGAAACTATTGAATTATCATATGTGTTCTCAACACACTAAACGTGTTTGTCTATTATTATTTTTTAAATATTCATAATCTAACTAGTCATCAAAATTATTCTTATAAGATATCGAAAGGTGTGTTTGGCAATGTTTTGGTCGCAATTTTTCCGGAAATTATGTATTATAGAATATGTAAACACTTTTGCGTCATCT
The DNA here is from genome assembly GCA_037355905.1 of Heliconius aoede. Taxonomy (NCBI): domain Eukaryota; kingdom Metazoa; phylum Arthropoda; class Insecta; order Lepidoptera; family Nymphalidae; genus Heliconius; species Heliconius aoede. The sequence continues at coordinate 42,152 of JBAIZZ010000133.1, forward strand.
CTTTCCCGCTAATGGGATCAATAGAATGTTCCACCACCGCTCTGCTCGCACTATATGTACGGAATAATTTTAGTCGACTTTTGACAGTACTACGAGAAGCACGTTGTTAAAAGCTATTTCTTTTAACATTTATTTAACAAGATGCCGAAAAAACTTAAAGTTGTCGTAAAATCCCTATATTCTCATGAGATTCGAAAGGACGTGAGCCTAGAAAATTTGAAATCATTGAAACTAGAAGACGCCTGGCCATTTATCAGGGATGAAATCGAGATTGAAATCGGTAGTAGCCAACTTGTTTGTATTCCACATATTACCGAAGCCGACCTGTACAAAGCGACATCTCTCTTTGTACCAAACGAAAAGGAAATAAACGGTAAAATGTTCACACCGCTAGGAGAGCTCAAGAAGAATATAAATAAAGAGAAAACTAGCTCAGAATATGTTAAACTGCTGGAGCAGGGCAATTTTCACGATGATGATTTCAAATTTCCACATGAAAGTGTTAAGGTAGGTTGCGGTCACAATGAAACAATAGTTTCTTAATTAATATTGTGCCTAATATACATTTTTAACATATAAATATTTATTTAAACTGACCTTGAGTTGTCTGCTGCTGCTAGTCCCGGACAAAAGGTCGCACAGGATTGCTCAATATTATAATTTTACGAATACTCATTCACGACAACTACGTACTACATATTTAAGGTGTAATATAAAATAGTAAATCATTGCAGGTTATTACTATTTTCGTTTCCTGGCTCTGGTATCGAGGCAAAGGGTGGCGTTGAGTTTCGCCACTGAAAATGTAATGTCTCGAGAATTGTGCCGAGAGTGTGGAATCTCTTGTGGATTGTTTTAACATTAGCATCCCTCTGCCATCCCAACTATCTATGGGATACTTCAAGAGTAGACGGAAGCAATATGCTTTTTTAAATAAATAAAGCACAACTCGAACAAATTCATTTAGAAGTGCTTAATATTAAAATGGTTTTTATTTTTTAGATAACATTGCAAGATGAGTCAATAAAAAACAAAGTGCGAGTGATTATGGTTAACTTTACTAAGTGTTCTATTCCAAAAGGGAAAGATTTTGTAAACAACATATACTTGGATGTGGAAAAGAACAAAGGTGAGACTATTTAAACTATAGTAATATTAATTAAAATATCTGTAAAATTTATAAGCAGTAAATGTGTTACGCAAACTAACTGTAAACATTATAATACAAAGTGTGCACTGGCATCTTACAATGATTATCATATATTAACATAGTAACAATTATTAAGACCTCTATAGTATTATGTAGAATGCAATTAAATTGTAGAATAAATATTATGGGTCATTGTGACAGCATACATCATCTAATTATTTCCATTAATTTTGTGTTTGGTTTCACCACTATTCTAAATTATTTGTTTTTCAGCTTTAAAAGGCAAGAAAACGGTTTACATGATCTCACATGTACTTATGGCTAAAACAATTGAATTCAGAGTAACTCAAGGCTCGTCATCCAGAATCTTCCATCTTGGGAATGCTTCCCCACTTGTGTTTGGATTGGAAGAGTATTTTATTGGTGATGATGGAAAGTTAATTGCAAAGGTTAGTTATAGTCATATATTAGATATATTTTGTTAACAATAAGCCTTCTTGTATTTATATTTGTCTTGTATTGTTCTTAAGAATATAGTCTCTTTTTCATACACAGAAAAATAAAAAGAAATTTCATTTTATAAAACTGAAAAAATGGAACTTCATAAATTCTTGCACTACATTATTTTATTAATATACATTTTAAATTTAAAGATAAAGAACATTTTATATAAATCAATCAAGTTTCTGATATGAATATTAATATAAATAAAGGATTGATGTGGCAATGACATATCAATAATATGTTTTTGCATAATGAGATCATCAAATTTCTAATATTAGTGTGGATATATATTTTTTTTATTCATAATATTTACATAGCCAAAGGCTATGTGACCACTGTTTAATATGGAAATACCTATTTGTCATTCAATTTCTACAAAATCAATCTTCATGACGCTTTTGTGATTTATTGTGATTATTTTATCTACATTGTATATAAAATTCAAGGTTTCACTGCTATTGTCATTGCGCACTAGAATGAAAATGGGTTTTAAAATAAAATATAACGCTTAAATTTATAAAATAAAAAAAGTTGTAGTTATAAATGTTATTAAAGTACAGTGTTAAAATCCAAGTGAAAGTTGAATAAAAGAAATCGATGCTGTACTGACATTTGTTCTTTTATAATCCTGTTTTTCAAAAATGACTGAATGAATCATGTTTTAATTTTTTTATAGACTAGTTATTTTCATATCTTACATGTTTTGGTACTAGATAAAGTAAGTGTTTCACTATGTCACACAACAAACGGATATGAAATACGTAGTGACACATTATTTCGCAAAATCCGCTGTCCTATAATTTTTTTGTACTTAAATTTTGCCGAACTATGAATGTACTTCTGTATACTGCATCAATGCACTAATATACAGTATATGCTAGCACGTGACTCACAATGCCAAATATTTTAAGGCTTGTTGTCGGCTATTTTAGAACATGAAGTTTCTAGAAATGAAAATGATTTTAGGAAAATGAATGACCAGTATAATTGAAAAGATTAATGTAATATTATAATTTTAAGGTATTACCTTAATTGAATAATTGTATTAATGAATAAAATAATAAATAATTTCACATGACCTTCGAATCTTATCGAAACTTATTCCGACAATTATAAGACTAACTTAATTAATACTGTTTTCCTTAAAAAGATATGTGTTAATATCATTTATCTGTATCGTATGCCCAACATATTACTTCTAAATATCGTCATAGAAGGAATTCTAATCAGCCAGAGCAAAGAAATGGAAATATAAACGTAAATAAATATTTCACTTCCTCGAGTGGGGATAGAACCCATAACCTTGTGGCGGTGCACGACTTGCTTCTATACTCAATACTCTACGTACAATCCGATCATCTAATAGTCAATCAAACAAAGACTTGTTTAATTTGATACAAGTATCTTATCAAATAACGTCTTCGTTATTCGAGCTCGAGTTTCTCAACGGGAAGTCCCTTTTTAGCCTTATCTACTGGCAATATTTATAATTTATTCATCACTTTGCACATTTGTCACGTAATTAGTATATCGTTGTTGCTTTATCACGTCCTCAGTAAACCAATTGTATGAGATTTCGCTATAATACGATATTGGTTGTATGATATTCCCATAACTTCCACATGGGCGTAAGGAGGGATGTAGAGAGAAAGAACAATTTTTGCTGGAGGCACGGTACTCTGGAGTGGGCACGCCCATGCCCATGTCTATGGAGTCCGTTTAAGCGATATGCGTTTTTAAAACTTCTGTATCTATATAATATCTTAAAATAACGTGTATTCCGATAAGACTATCACATCTTCTCGTTAATGGACTGTTATCTGATTAGATTTATTTTATTTACATGAAGTGCCTAATAGCTATATAACATTTACTACTTATATTTTTTCAGTGATATATATGGGCATATTTTCATAAAAGGATGTACATATAATTGAGGCCAGTCGTGATGCAAGGTCAAAACGTATAATACTATGTTTTTTTTGGAAAATATGATACGTGATAATTGTTCGTTTGAACGAATAGTAGTTTTCCTTCAATAATTTTTGATTCGATTTGATTAGCTCAGTTGTACGGATTTGCGATTATCCGGACTATGAACCGCGATAATTATTTTACGGCCAACTACAACGAAACCTAAGAAAATTTATATGTATGTACGTGAATATGTGTATAAATCGTGTGCTGGTAAATGTTAATAATTTCTTAGTAAACATTGATTTCCGTCAATATGTACTTGTTGCTTTTAATAGACATATAACAATTTTACGCTATATATGTACAAAACCAGCTTTTCTTTATTCAATCGATTATCCGGATTTTCGATTATCCAAATAAATGACTAACGACAACATTTAGTTCGGTTATTCGAGTTTCTACTGTATTCAGATTAGTTAGGTACATATAATTATATCTTTATCACTGCGTTAAAAATATGTTTAATATAACAGCTTCAATTTAATTCTATAATCTAGTTATGAATAATAATAACTTATTCAAAATAGCATAGCCTTCCGATAAGATACCAGTCTACTAACAATATGCTATAAATAACCTCTATATATATTTGTATTATGTATATAGGTTTACTTTTATGACATTGGTACTGGTATGATCAAAATTAATGTAAAACGCTGTTTGTAATCGCAAAAGCTTGGCTTCACACTAGCTAGCTTGAAAACAGGTAGACAACCTATATAAATAAAGATATATATTATTACAAAAGTAAAAGTTTTGATCAATCAGGACAAACAGTTTTAATATATTTTGAACATTTACGGTACGTTTACAGTAAGTCTTCTCAAGTACTTGTCGTACCTACATCAGGTGCCTCGGCTATTTGGCAAGAAATCGAGACATCTGCTTTTAATTATTTGTCGAAATATTTTTTGATATATGTATGTGTTCGGCGGCACTGTTTGATTTATGCTCAATAAAATTAAATAATTAATTAGCCACTTTGAAACCAGCCAAAAGCTCGATTTTTATAGTCTATATGATATTTACTTCCGGTCTCTAAATGTATATATGTATATATTATACTTATTTCTATTATATTCTTTCTTCTATGTATCTATTTACATATTTCTATTATAATATAATTGTATATGGAGCAATTTGTATTTCAATTTGTATGTCAAATATCGGACGAAGTAAAGTGATATATTTAGTTTTATGTAATACGATGGTTTATTATTGTTTTAGTTTAGAGTTCTAGAGTTAATATAGGCTTTTGAAATATTGTCATTGGATCTGAAAACATGGAAATTTTCAAGCCTATCATGAAGCAAGAAGTAGGTCAATAGGTATAGCGTTCATATGTAGCAAGCACGGGAGGTAAAAATGATTGGGGTATCGTTTTTATCAAACAAACACATTCTTTAGAAATGCCCATTTGTTGCAATTTTTGTTTTCTTTTATTGATAGATAGATAGATATATTACGGATCAAGTTAATAAAAATGTATAAGAGAGCGGAGAAATATTCTCACGACTGAGAAGAGTCGATAAGTGAGGATTATTAGATATAAAAGAAGATAAATCAGGATTATTCCAATCGCACTGCAATTGATGCCATCTGCATCTAGAACTACAAATTATTAATAGATCCATCATGCAACCAATAAACGTGAGCGAGGTATTACTGATCGCAGTTGAGGTTGGTCCGACATCACGTTTCATCTACTTACTCGTAGCTATCTATATTTATCTATTGATAAAATTGTCATTGCAAGGAGATTCCTAATATTATTTGTCTCGTTAATATTAAATATTTTCATGTTTCTTTAAATTATCATGTACTTATAGTATAGTATCGCGTCAGATTAATCACTAGGTAGACTTACCTTTTATTTAGAAAATTCGCAACGTTCGCAAAATTCATAATATGTTCTCTAAATAAGTATTTTTTTATTCTTTTGCAAAATAACACTTTATAAGTGTTTAAAACATATTTGGGGTTTTTAACGTACGATGTTAAATGTAGGTGTTATAATTGTGGACGAACGCACTAGCGAATACGCGAGTAAAATAACTTTTAATGTATGAATGTGTATAGTTTTTGTCCTTTTTCCGAAAAAAAATTATTGTTAGTCCACATTATAAAGAACAACATAGTAGATTTGAAATATTAAATAAGTATTATACATATGTATAACTGTCATAGTGTCCTCGCAAATCAATTACCTTTTAGTTATTATATATTTATGATACGAATGCTCTTATCAAATGTTATCAGTAAAGTAAAGTCGCGACTACGTGGGTGTGGTCCACATAATATATAAATATTTAATAAGTATAAATTTAATATTATTATCATATTTATCAGTGACTTAGTGTCGTCGGGACGTGTCCGATTGCACGTGCTCGTTGTGTATTGTAGACACGTGGGAATGTCTGTAGAAATCTTTTGTTTTTCTTCTTGAGCCAAAAAAATGTAGCTAGTTTCTTTATTGTTTCTGATCCCGTACAACGAGAGAGATTACCTATAACTTATGATAAATTGAAATGTACTTTTTTTTTTATATAATACCTATTAATAACATATTGAATGGCTTCTGTGTATGCGCTCTGCATATATATTATAATTTATTGCGTTATGAAACTAAGTTATAAAAATATATTTTTATATTTAAAACTGCAGGCCTATTAAAACTAAAACATATAAATGATATAATATAAAAAAAACAACAAATTTATCTATTTTGAATTAAATAGATCTCTGGACTCTCTGACTCACTTTACTGAACCGTAATACATGAAACCAATGAAGCGAGTATGGCTTCACATGTGTTTTGTGTTTATTCTTAGAGTTATTCAGAGATAGACTGTGTGTGTTAATACGTTAGTGAGTTCATTATTTAATAATCTATATTAAGTAAAAGCTTTCCATAAGACTTTCTGTATGAATACGTTAATATAACAGGTTATTATTAATAGGTTATTATTTTAAGAAGAATATTTTATTATATAACTTGTCACCACAGAGCTAACTAATATGATAAGCAGATGTTGGCACGTGATCTCAAATACACGAGTCGGCCATCGAACTCGCGACCTCCAATGCAATACGTATCTGTACTGACGTTCTTAACTTTTTTTTTTATTACATTTCTTAAAACCAGTATATTAGCATTCTTTGTATTAACTGACTTAGGTTTGCTCTACTACTTGTAGAGTAAATCAAAAATCTTACCGCTGAATTCTCTTCTGTCTTTTTTTTTATTGTAGATAGGCAAACATTTGTCCGCTACCGTCGAAATATGGTGGATGGTGGATGACCTACCTGCCTAGATAATGCCTAATATTCTTGCTTTGAAAAGGTCCAAGTTATACTTATCGGGGCAATTTCGGCAGGCAGGGACTGTCTGGGAAATTATAAGTCCCGCCACGTTAATCTTTTTAAACTTTAAATATGTGTGCGATAACTATTTCAAAATGTTTAAAAATATCTATATCTCTTGTCTGCCGATTGTCAACAGAAATACCCTGTTAAGTGGCAGAAAAAAAGACTCAACGTCTTGTCCTACCAGACTGCGTGGATAATAATGATAATTTAAATATATTTGCTACCCCAAATGATGACGTCGAATAATCACAACTTTGTTCTCAGGAACCAGTGAAAATTAAATCGAAGCTGCTCCACTGGCAGAAGCTGGATCCATCTGATCATCTCTACATACCAGGAAAAGATACGGCCAGCGCTTATTAGAACGTAAATCTTTACTTCTATAACTAAACCCCATACTAATTTAGGGATTGAAATTTAAGGTTCTTCTTTTGCCATTTCTTATGTGGCTGTTAGTATTGTACTTAAAAAAGATAATATGTACTTAAGTTTACGTAAATAAATGTTTATTAATAACGATAGTCTTAGCAAAAAAATCGAGACAGTTGCGTTTTCTGTTTATATTATGAGATATAAGAAACACCATTTTAGATAACAGTAGTAAATAAATACTGTGCATCAATAATATTTATATTACAGTAAACAATACGTGGTATATTAAAAATTCAATGGAACGAAACTTACTAATAAAACAAAACAGACGAAAAAATTGGACCGATCTTACATCGGTTCCATGGTGTAATGGTTAGCACTCTGGACTTTGAATCCAGCGATCCGAGTTCAAATCTCGGTGGAACCTGATGTTTTTTGCTTTTTTTTTTCTTTTATCTGTATTTTTATCTTTTTTATTTATCATTAATATTTTATATTGATTGTATATTTATTTATTTTTTCTTGTTTTTGTATGACGATCAAGACGTAGTATGTCGGGCCGAGGTCAAACAATAATACGATTACGATAATATATAAGTTTATTATTCAATCCTTATATTATTTACATATATTGTATTATAATATTCATCTACGATATTTTTAATTTTTATTAAAACTTTTATTTTTACGCCGTTATATCAATAGGTAATACGCAACTTTCAATAGGTAAATTAAATATTGCTTTTTAATAAAAAAAATCAATAGATAGATAGGTAGACTGATTTTATTTTGTCATGTATGGGGTTATACTTAGCACAGGTTTAAACCACAGCACTATTAAGTAAAAAAATCACATTTAACTTATTGATTATATTATAGTAATAGGTACTAGTTTGATTTGTGTTAGATTATGGCAGGGCCATGACTGTAGTTAACATTAGGCTTACATAAAATGATATTTTATAATTTTATAGTATATAGTATTAGATGATGCTCTCAGTATTCTTTAAGGTTGCTACAAAATTGAAGCAATACTTTGTGTATACATTTCTATTTTACATATATTGGTGTTATTTAACATTCCAAAACAAGAATTATATGAATTGTTCAGAATGTAAGCCTGTGACTGTGATGTACGGTTTCTTTACCAGTATTTTATTCACATAATTTATTACTAATATTTTTTTCCGTATGTTTTTGTGTTTACTTTTTATTGATACATTGTGACAGTGAGAAATATTAAAGTGTATTATAAAAATATTTTTTATTTATCAACCCCCTTATTACTGTAAAATAGAAAATTTAGATCTAGGTAACAAAAAAAAAGAAATGCCAAATTTATTTAATATTTCTTAATAGTTTTTCTTATAAGAGCCATCCTTTGTTTGTGCGCTTCTGTCACGGCGGCACGTTTGTATGGTCTTAATTCATCATTTCCAAAACCAGGAATCCACATATTCCACTGACGTTCTGTAATGAGAACAAATTATGTTAGAGTTTTTAACACTTAAGTGTTATTTAACACTTTTTTATATAAAAAAACATTTTTAACTTAAAAATTGACAGAGGCCAGTAGTGGCGCAGGGGCACAAATTGCGACTGTAAAAATGACTAGTTGTGGGTTCGATCCCTAGTTGAGAAGATTCAAATTTTTATTTAAATTTATATTTTCATTTCTTGACTCTAGTGTCGAGGCAAAGCGCGACGTTGAGTTCCGCCAATCAACACGCTATACCTCCAGAATTCGGCGGAAAGTGGGGAATGGAGGTTACAATTATCTACCCTGCTGTGTGCAGGATACAGGATGAAATTGATTTTAAAAAAAATTATAATGGGATATGAACTTTTTTGAACATACAATACAAAAGTGACTGGCAACAGTAGACCTCGGTTCATCTTTAAGAACAATATTATTTTATGCAAAAAGCATGAGAACCGACCACCTAAAATATGTTTCCAGTACTACCTATGTGTCATTCAATTTAAAATATAAAAAATTGCCCATAATCTTATTACACTTACCTAAATGTAACTGAACATCTTTGAGCTCTACATTAGGAGCATGTCTATGCTTAGCGAGGGAGCATGATGCATTAAGAGTGGTGTCAATAAAATCATCAGCTAACAATAAGAGCATCTCTTCAACTTCTTCATCTAATTGTACTGTAGGATCAACTTCTCTCACTAATTCTTGAAGCCGTGGCCTACTTAGCAACTAAACAGACATGAAATAATTCAGATTAGTTCTAAGATTTATTAAGGTTCATATAAACTTTCTATTATGTTTGTTCATATTGTATTCCTTGATTATGACGTTCCGAACATGTCAATGGGGTACAAACTACTTCACCACTGTCTTTGTTTGGAAAACACAATGAATAAGAGATAATGCTTCATACTAGGAAAGCAAACTAACCACAAAAATCCACAAATAACCACATAAATAAAATATTAATGTTGTCAAGAATACAAATTATAATGTTGAAATAATTACTTGTGTAGTCTGGTCACCACTGCCTTGATTAATTTTAGTGTTCACTTGTTGAGTGCCCATGGGACTGTGTTGCGAAGGTGACCCCTGAATCGAGGTGGATTGTAGTTGTGGACTTTGAAGAGGATTATTTACGTATTGCATATTTTGAGAGTTGATTGTTCCTATATTTGGCATGTTAGAAGCTTGGGCCATTACAGTTATACCACTATTAAATTAGACGTTAGATAGACACGTTTTGTATATAAACTTCAAGGTGAAAGAAACAACTATATTATAAACTTTTTTTGGAAAAATAATTTAAAGTTTGTTTAGTCCCAACATCAAATGATTGTAAAAATTAGACATTTAAGTCTTGACATTTGACAGTTTGACATTAACGTTCAGTAGTACATGGTGGTGTTTTTTTAATGTATTCTATAATTATGTATAGTATATTTATTATTATACGGCGAATTTCCTTCGTATGTTTTCCATACAACGTGACATTGGCGAAATGAACTGTGCTCAACTGGCACACTGGAAACGCCATAATTATATATTGATGTCAAAGTAAGATTTCAGAACTGTTACATCGATTTAAAAAAAAAATTTTGAAAATCGATTAAAATTGAATTGCGATTTGCTTACAAAAAACTTGCTTGCTATTTTCTTTTCTATGCTAACAAGACATTAATTATCATTTTTTTTAAAAAAGTACGGTTATATAATTGAATTACAATAAACATATTATTTTCTTTTATATCTTCACAGAAAGCCAAACTATAATGAGTAACTATTACTTTTAAGCAGGATATGAACAAAAAAAAAAGGACCATTAAAATAAATTCCTTTAGTTTATGGTGTATATATAATGCGATCATCAGATCGGTGATATGAAACATTGGTTTTTATGTAGAATAATCTGTTTCATAAGGCTGTCAAATTTAACTGTTAAAAAGTGTACTTGAATCATGAAACAATAAAAAAATATTATTATTGTAACGAGAATCGATTTGTTTAGGTCTTTACGTGAGAATTTGCATATCTCACCAGTTAACTATATGTAGTCGCTATCCCAACAGTGTGCATCGGCTAATGCAGTTCAGTCATAGTTACTATAAACTTTCATAGAATTTTTTTTCTGTAATTACTTGTGAAATAAAATTATCATAATTTTTTTCCCTACAGCTTTTTTTGCCCTTGAAAGTTTCTGTTAAAAATTTTATTATAAAAGATTTTTTATAATATAAGTTAAGTTACTTAAACTTAAATCTCTTTATTAATTGTCGCCTTATTATTGAGTTGCATTGAGAGATAAAATCACGAAAGATGACCCAACAGTCAGGCTGTGTCTTGTCTTGGTTTTCAACCAATGGATTACTGTTGATCGGTCAAAAATTAGTAAATATATTTATCATTGTGTATTAAATTAAAAGGATAAATAAAAACTAAATTATGAAATAACCATATTTTATTAATCCACATCATCATCATCTAATAATGATGATATATCCGAAATATCTTCGTCTACCATCATTTTGTCAGCACTAATTCTATTGTTTTTTAAGTCTTGAACAAACGTTTTTAAAGCTAGTCGCAAATCCCAATCGTGATATAAAAGACGGCTGAAATATTTAAAGTTAAAAGTTAATTTAGTTAAATGAAATTAAAATATTTTTGTAACATGTTTTTGAAATTAATTGACATCAGAAGATTCGATTCGTATTGGGATTATCCCATTTTGTCAAGGCATAGCGCGGCGCTGAGTTTGGAAACGAAGGTGTCTTAATGGCGAACACTATGGGCATGTGTAAAAATTTTAAAGAAAGAAAAAAAGACAAATGGGCTTACGCTTCAGCTTCAGATTTCTTCAATTGCGTGTAATGAATAAACGCCGTGCATAATACATCTCTTTCCTCCTTATCTGGATTGATGAGGGTTAACTGATTCAAATGCCTCACTGGATGCTAAGAAATACAATAAAACCTGTAAAATTTATAATTCGTCGTGGCGCAGCGGCACAAGTGTGGTGTGACTTTAACGAGACGGTTGTGGGTTCGATTCCCACTCAAGGAAGTGAAATATTTATTTACGTTTATTTTCCATTTCTTCGCTCTAGTGTCGAGGCAAAGCGCGGCATTGAGTTCTGCCGCTTAACACGCAATGCCTCCAAAATTCAGCAGAAAGTGGGTACCGGAGTGTCTTAATACCGATGTTCCCTCTGCCGACCCTGCTGTGTGCGAGATACAGCGTGAAGGCGAAAAAAAAATTATTTACCTCTAGTACAGAACATAAATCAATTTTCAAAATTATAAAAATAATTCTGATAATATGTTTCTCAGATTTTCATAAACTTTCTTAATCTGGGGTCGATACGAATCTACGATGGAGTGTCTTAAAACTAGGTTCCCGCTGCCTGCTACATGCAAGATAGAGCGTGAAGCTACATTTACTTAGATAATTGATAATAACTTACTTCAAAACTATTTTTTATCATTTCAGGTGTAGCGAAGGAAACAGTAAACATTTCATGTGCAATTTTATATAAGGACATTGTATTAACAAAATAAATATGAAACATAAATGTTCTTCTAAAATGCATGAAACGTTCAGAGCCATCCTTTAGATGTTCCTTGTATACTCCTTCAAATATAACTGTTAACACTTTGTTCTGAAATGTTACATATTTTATCATTATTAGAATTTTATATTATTTCATTTCCTAGAGGGGGGTACGAACCCACAACCAGTCGGTTTAGTCACATTTTGTACCCCTACGCCACGACTGACTTCTAATGTTAATTCAAATGTAAAATAAAAATTAAGAAAAATCATAGCAATAGCTGTCATGGTGCCAAGGCACGAGTGTGTGACTGAAAACGCGACAGGTTGTGGTCTCAATTCCCACTCGAGGAAATGAAATATTTACTATTTATATTTCTTTGATCTTGTGTCAAGATACTTGTACTCAACAAGCAATGTCTCAAGAATTTGGTAAATGGGTAGTGGAGTGTCTTAACATCAGGTTCCCAGGTTCCTTCTGCGTACCCTGCTGCATACGAGATACAACATGATGCTATCAAAAATAACACAAAATATAACACACTAACATCATGTCTCAAAACATCAACAGTGAAAGTACTGGGGTCGTGGGTAGTTCTCGGTAACTGGGACAATACGGACACAATGGCTGCTTTTCTCTTATATATTCTTCTGAACTTGAAGTTCCATTCCTTATGATTTGGGTTTAATATGTTTCTTGAGTGCATTATGTAATTTTGGAGTGATTTGTTTGATTCATCTGCTTCTGCAAATGAAAAAAAAAATACAATATAAAATTTTAACAGAAAGAAAAACCGACTTCAAACGCAAACAAGTGAAAAGTAAAAAAATAATTTTACAAAGATTTTATAAATGTTGATGTTGGTGCCCAGTAAAACAAAAAGGCTTCTTGTTGTAGCATTTGCTTTTGTCAAAAGTCTAGAAGAGTCTTTGGAGAAGACCCTTTTTATTATTATTTTTATGCGAGTACAATAAACACTATCATTTTTTACCATTAAAAAAAAATATCTTTACCAAGTGTCACTTAACACTTGGTAAAGATATTTTTTTTCATTTTTAGGTTTTTTGAAAAAGTAAATATTATTATGATCACGGATTCGGGCGGTATGGTAATAATATTTATACCTTTATAGTAATTCCTCTATGTCTACAACTGCAGGATACTTACGGGATCCAGTGTGAAACCAAACAAAACAACACTACACCTGTAAATGTATGTGATATCGTCAAATAAGCTACTTCATCATAAAACTCGTTCAACTTCGATCTCAAGGTATCGTAATGTGCAAAATATAATGACACAAACTTCTCTATGATCACGTTTGTCCTTTTGTCTGTCACAACTAGGAAGTTATTATAAAAGGGTATCATTAGGCCGTGCTCGTTTAATTTCACGCCGTCCTGAAATTTTATCATAATTAATAATATTTTAGCTTCAGAATGGTAGATTGTAGATATAAAATGGAATCTATATCCTATTCAGCAAACCGTGAGTCAAAAGGTCAATCATAAAAAGGATACTTTAGGCTACGATTGATGGAGTACTTATTAAGAAAACGTAAAAATTTGAATGTATCACGATTTGAACTAGCGCCTCTTTTGAAACCGCCCAAGAGGCTCGGGTTCAAATCCCGCTACAACTAAGCCTGAACGTATGATTTAGTTGGACAGAGCGCTTGGATGTTTCCCAAAGAGGCGCGGGTTCAAATACCCCCCCTACATTCAAAATTTTTTAATAAGTCTTTTTCTTTCCTTAGTGTGGAATAACACTTTGAAAATGTAAAAAAATAATTATGAATCAATTAAAATGAAAAGAGAGAAATAAAAAGTACCAAAACTTACCAATTCAGCCAGTCTAGGGAATTTGCAGCTCAATTGTTTAATGTATGCCATAGGTTTCATATTTTCACAAAGTGGGTTCCCTTCCACCCATAATTTCTCTATTTTACTACTTATTCTATGTAATTCATATATTGATGGAATCTTTAAAATGAAAAGAAAAATTATACATGTGGTATAATTATATAGCTTCATCTTGTATCTCATATATGGCTGGGATATAAGATGGAGGGAATCTAGAGTACAGACACTCTGTTACCCACTCTCCTCTCAAGTTTTGAGACATTGCGTATTGAGTGGTAGAACTCTATGCTTAGTATAGAATTATATAATAATATTTCAACTCATCCACTTACATTATTATTACTAAGGTTAACTTCAATAAGATCTCCTTTAATGAAGAAATTCAATATTTCCAGGGGCACTTGGCTGAAATAGAAATTATAAATTTATACTTTAATATTATTTATGTATATATATTTATATTAAAGAGTAGCTTCAAGATTTGCAAGTCAATATACAATATCTGAATTGTATGTCTTAAGTCTCTGCCTACAATGCTACATGTTGTGTGAAGAATATAAAATCAAATGATATTTACATTTAAAAGAAAGTTAAAAGAGAATAAACTTAATAAAGTTACCTTAAATTATTGTTACTTAAATTCAAAATTCTAGTATCTCGTCCCATCCTTATCATAAGTAGCTTAAAGTAAGCTAATAAAGACAGTTTGTAAAAGTGTATGTTTATTTGTGTAAATTCTAAAAAAAAACACATAACATGTTTAATTACATAAAGAAAAAAAATATTATATTTATAATATTTTTTATATTTTACCTTCATCATTAATAAAGTTGGACAAATTCAATTCCAAGTTTTCTTTAAACCGTAAACTAACAACTCTTGAAACTATATCATCAATAGTCATTTTCTTTTTAAATAAGTAAGCTGAGCATTTATCATCAAATAATATATCAATATTGAACATGCTGCCATCATAAGGGAACATGAAGTACAATTTGATAATTTTTAATATGAAATTAAGGCTGCATGTATAAAAAGTTGTTAGACTATTTTGTGTCTGATAGTGTACTGGTACAAATGTTACACCAAAATAATCAATTAGCACGTCAAATAGTTGTGTACTTGCATCACAATCTATCCAGTTGTGAATCTGAAATATTGTTAAAAAATATATTAACAATTTTTTTTCTATACTAAAAACTGAGGTTGTTGTGGTACATCTGACTGTGAACATTATGGAGATGGATTGAATTTCCATTCTGAGGAATTCATTCAATTATTTTCATTTCCTCGCTTTAGCTTTCCTCTAGAGTCTAGTATCAAGAGAAAGGGAACAGACTATTAACTCCACATTTTCTAAAAATAAAGTGTCTTTTTTATACAACAGTACTGATGACAAACCATTATTTTATGAAACGAATGTTTCACATCTTCATCTTCCGAAGATAAGCGATATTCTAAAAATTCAATGAGCGGCGCGGTAATAGTCACTCTGTTCATAAGGAACTTTTTATAATTGCTAATGTCATCCATATTATAATAATTTCAAACGTAATATAATGGTTGAGAATTTTATAATATGTAATAGTTTAGAATTGTAGAAATCTGTTTATATACTTCTACAAATGTAACACATTTGTTTATTAAACATAGTTTCTTGCGATACTCTTATCATGAATGTTTCTGTATTATGTTTGAAAATTTTGTTTTGCAAAATTAATAATAAGCATTTGCCATATTATTTATTTTTACACTAGGGTAGGCTCCGCAGTCCACAGTTGTCATTTGACATTTGAAATAATATTATTTTAATGACAGCGCGGGATGATTGATGGATTATTTATTTTATGGCTTTTAGACGTGCCAGTAGAGCACAGCTTACTTCGCCAATGTTACGTAGAATGAAGAAACAGTATGGAGATTGATCAGTTTAATATAGACGAAATAAAACATGCGGTTTTAAAAAAAAATAGGTCTTATTAGTTGTACCACCACTAGTAAAAAAATTACAACACAAAATAGGTATAATTAATTTAGATAAGAACTAGGTTAGTATAATCTAATTGTTACTAAAGTTAGTTTATAGTTGAATTTTGTTATATTTTGTTATATATTACTAAAAAATTTACAGCGATGGTTCTTCAATCACTCATAATTATGATAGTCTAAATTAATCGATTGTATATGTATACTTTACAATTCTTCGGTTTGTTTCTAATATGATATTTAATAGGAATCTTATTTTTTTATATATATTTACTTATTTATTGAAAAGTTTGTATGTCTATATTTTTTAATAATCTGTGCCAATAATCGCATAAGATCGTTCATTGACCGGCTTTATTTAGGTTATATACATACAATCCTATTATACATTTGACTGTTGCCGAAGAGGATAACTTTTTGGTATCTATTCTGTGTTACAGCCTACAGAATTTTCATTTTTCAATATTGTAATTTTATTTCTTTCATATTGATATATTCCATTATTATTTTACAATATCTTATGTGTTAGCGAATATCAATATTACAATATCTAGTGTTTTAATTATTAAATTTCATTGTCAACACTATTGTTAAAGTAAATATTGATTTACTGTCTGGAATCTTTATTAACTGCTGTTAATTCGCAAAAAATATGTCTAATATAGCCTTGATTAACATTTGCAAACTAGCATTGTGCTTATTAGTTTTTATGAGTGTCATCCAACATGTTGTTATAGCTTCTCAGAACCCAAAGAAATTACAAATAGGGATAAAAAAGCGTCCTACTGATTGCCCTATCAAAAGTAAAAAAGGAGATCTCCTTCATATGCACTATACTGTAAGTTAAGCTATTGTATTATTATATCACATTGTCTATATTGTATCATTTGTTTAAACATATGTTTACCTTATTTTAAATTAATTCATATATATGTATTTTAAGGGTACTTTGGAAGATGGTACAGAGTTCGATAGCTCCATCAAAAGGGGCAATCCTCTCACTTTCAACCTTGGGTCAGGCCAAGTGATCAGAGGATGGGATCAAGGCTTAATTGGGATGTGTGAAGGAGAACAAAGAAAATTGGTAATTCCACCAGAACTAGCATATGGAGAGGCTGGAGCGCCACCTAAGATACCAGAGTCTGCAACTCTTACATTCCATGTAGATCTGGTCAAAATAGAAAGAAGGGATGAACTTTAAATAATTAGCTCATTAAACATTTTTTGAACAATAGATTGTTTTAATTTTTAAGGGTTCAATTTAAACTATTGAAGCAGGTAAAAAAGCCTTGACTTTTTTTAACATAAAATATTAGATGTGCTGGTCCCAAGGGGGGAGGGGGTGGAGGCTGAGGAGGGTGCTTCATCCTGATTTTAATCTTTCTGAGTTGAGATCTGTGTGTACAACTCGCATTACCCCAGTCGCGGCTTCTGCGTCGCGGCTGGCCTTGTGTTAGTTTAGCTTATTCCCAGTCCGATCGACGGCGAAAACCGAGGTTCGAGCCCCGCAGGGGGCGCCCTTTCAGTCGTCGACACACTCTTAAAGGCAGCCATCCAGTGCCTGCACTCTCTTCAGGGACAGAGTACCCTCTTCCCTACCTAACCGGTGTCGCTGTAAAAGCCATCATAGGGCTAACAGCAGTATTAACAATCCGAAAAAAAAAAAAAAAACTCGCATTCTTATATCATTAAAAATATATATATATATTTTAATGATATAAGTATGCGAGTTGTAATCATAATTAATAAATTTGTTAAATATGTAAATTTAATATTCAGTATATAATAAATATATAATGTAGGAAACATAACCATCTGAATCAACAGAACATATTTTATTCATTTTTATTTTATACATTTCTAGTACCGTACAATCGTGTGACGAATGTGCGTGAGATTTATTAAAAATTATATTTTCATTTCTTCGCTCTGGTATCGAAGTCTGCCGGATCAGCTAGTAACATTATAAATATGCAACGTATGACATTGACATGTCTGTAATGAATCAAGTTGAAACGTCAAAGTAAAAAAATAAAGCCTGAGGAAGATTTTGTCGGCGTATTGAGATATTGGACAATATGTTCTGTGTAGTGTGCAATATTACTATCATAAAACTATAAAATTAATTCAAACTAACAACTAACTAATAAAGTCTCGTAATTAATGGTAAAAATGGTTAAAATACTATTTTTGCATCCAGATCTTGGCATCGGTGGAGCTGAGCGGTTGGTGTTAGATGCTGCACTAGCCTTCAAAAGCAAAGGCCATGATGTAGCTTTTTATACGAATCACCACGATCCTTCGCACTGTTTTGCGGAGACCAGAGATGGAACTTTTCCGGTGACAGTTATTGGTGATTGGATCCCGCGTGCTATTTTCGGGCGGTTCAAGGCGGCATGTGCGTACGCTCGTATGGTATTCGCTGCTGCTTATTTGGCATGGTACGTCATTCCAGCTGAAGAGCCCACTTTGATATTTTGTGATCTTATTTCTTTATGTATTCCATTTTTAAAGATGGCTCGTGGGCCTTTCCGAGTTATATTTTATTGCCATCATCCAGACAAATTATTGACTACTGAAGGTGGTCTCTTAAAGAAAATATATCGCGCGCCTTTAAATTGGCTGGAAGAGCTAACTACTGCTAAAGCTGATAAAGTTCTTGTAAACAGCAAGTATACTGCTAGAGTTTATCAAGATGCATTTCAGAAAATAAAAGATATTCCTGATATTTGTTATCCCTCAATAAATACGGATTTCTTTAATAAAACAATACCATTAAATTTAAAAGAAGTTGTGCCCGTTGGTACAAACAAAATAATTTTCTTGTCAATTAACAGATATGAAAGAAAGAAAAATTTAAAACTAGCATTAAAGGCATTGGAAGCATTAAAGCACCTTATTGATGATTCTGATTGGGATAGAATACATTTAATCATGGCTGGTGGTTTTGATCCGATAAATTTAGAGAATATAGAACACTTCATGGAACTTACAGATTTGGCATCAGAACTCGCTTTAGACGATAAGGTTACATTCATGAAATCTCCCAAAGATGTTGAGAAAGTATCTCTTTTATATAACTGTACTGCTTTGATATACACTCCATCAAATGAGCATTTCGGTATAGTGCCTTTAGAAGCTATGTATTATAGTAAACCAGTTATTGCAGTGAATAGTGGTGGACCAACCGAGACAATTGTACATGATGTGACAGGCTTTCTTTGCGAACCTGATAGCCGATCATTTGCCGCTGCAATGAGTGAATTAGTCATAAACCCAGAGTTGTGTGAAAGATTAGGAAAGGCTGGTAGAAAGAGATTTGAAACTAAATTTTCTTTTGAAGCCTTTACTAACCAATTGGATGGTATTTTAACGAGGGAGCGGCAGATTATTTCCGAGGCCAGAGCTATTGAATATGAGGATAGGAAACGCAAATAACAGGATGCCAACACTCAAACAATATGTGATATTGTGTGAGTGTCATTAAATAAAGTATTGATCTCTTGTGATTTGTCTTGAATTTAGATTGTTGAATATAATAGTGAATACTATTTTTATAACCCCAATCATATCTTAACATTTATAATAAATAGACATTGAAATTGGAAATGTAAAACCAAATGGCCTTTAAGAATAATAGACAAATATTAGTAGTGACATTATAGAAAAGTTTGTGATTAATGATATTATCCCAAAAAATCCATTATGACTGTGAACTTAGGAAGTTTATATTTCTATATGTTACAAAATATAGGTTATTGTTAAATCTATTATGGCTTATAGATTCAACTGCTAGACATAAATGCAAATAGATTTAAATTATTAACATACTAAGTGTCCACATCTGTGGTCTTCATTCTATGAAAATGAAGCTTTCACTGCATTTGTACATTATTATGATGATTTTAAAAATGGTATATTATAATTCCAGAAGCTATAAAGAAATGGTAATTTCAGTAAATTATATATTTTTTTAGAATAGGTGACATATTTTTTATACTTTGAATCATAAACTTTATGGATAACTATAAACAAGTAACATAGTAGTAATATAGTTTATATATATATGGTTCATAGAAAGTTATTTAACTTAATTAATCATTGTATAGTTGCTTTGAAGTGTAGAGCCAAAAAACTAAATTAGTATATTTTATTATTAACATTAATCAATGTGACATTTTATTTATTTAGGTACAACTGTTAGAACTTTTATATGTAATTTATTCATGAAGCATAAAAAATAATTTTATTTAATAAATAATAGTTAAAAATAATATGTTGATTACTATACATTTTCCTTCTATAATAACATATAACTATTAGCACTTGTTTAAGAAATACATTTGAATTGTTTCTTTAATGCTTGCTGTATTTCCATTTCAGCTTGTTATAACTTTGGCTAGAAATTAAAAATATTTTGAATTATAAAGCTTTCTTTTAATTTTCATCCATTTCAAATGTTTCTGGTTTCTAATATGTAATATGATTTACTGTATGAGTGTTAAGACACTCCATCCTATCCATGTTTGCTTTCATCTAAACTTTCGACAATGTATTTTTTGACGGACGGACGGACGCACTTCGCCCCAGACTGAGAAAATTAAATAAGCCATTTCCCCAAGGGAGAATCATTTTAAAATTTTAATCATTAAATTTGTCTATACTAAATATTCTTGCTGATAACAATAAAACACAATATTTAAATAATAATTTATTTATAAATAATATAAAACATGCAAATAATCATTCAATGACAACTTTATCAGTAGTGTCATACACTTTTTCAACTTTTTCGGCCGGTAGAGGGTCCATGAGTTCAAATTGTATATCATACTGCTGGTCGAGGCCCATATAACTATCGCTCATTAGATATATCGTGTATATAATACGTCCTGCAATTAAGATAATTATTTAAAAATATTAGTCAAATGTAAAATATAATATGTAAGAAAACATTTATATTCGGTGTTAAATTACTAAACAAAAGTCTCTGAAATAAGACAAGAAGTAAAAAAGGGAAATCAAAATTGGATTTTGGAGTGCCTCCAAGTAATTAAAAATGCCTGGAAGTATTTAAAAATTTTAAAAGTGAAGTTTTATCTGTATCCAATTTAAAAAATAAATTAGCTTCACAATGTATCCCGCATACAGCAGGCAGAGGGAACCTAGTGTTAGGATACTCCCTTTCCCAGTTTCCACATTTTTTCTTACTTTGATTATTTTCTTACCAAGTGAACAATGTGCAGAAGTTTATAAAAACTAATTTTAAAGCGGCCACAACTTATTGACCGTACTATACATTCATATAGCCATATATTACCTGTATTAGAAGGTGTATAAAACGTAAGATGCGTGGTTCCTCTGGCGGGTACTCGTTTCAGTGCGTGTAACTCTCCGTATTCAGTGGTTCCCAGTGTAAGGAACCATCCTTCGTTCTTGCCGCGTGGGAACCTCGGACATAACACATTGTTCGGATTACCGCCACGCCTGTTCATGTCTATCAGTAGTGTGTATTCCTGTGAAGTTATATTCTTTTGTAATATTTAAGTCTACAGATTGAATATACATACCTTATATATTATTATCAGTTATTACTATAATAGAGGCCGTCGTGGCGCAGCCGCACAAAGGTGTGACTGTAGCGCGATGGTTGTGAGTTCATCCCTACTCGAGAAAGTGAAATATTTATATACGTTTATATTTCCATTTCTTCGCTCTGGTGTCAGGGCAAAGGGCGGCGTTGAGTTCTGCCACTCAAAACGCAATGTCTCCAGAAATCGGCAGAAAGTGGGGAACGGAATGTCTTAAGACTAGGTTCCCTCTGCCCACCCTGCTGTGTACCGGATACAGCGTGAAGCTGACTATAATATAAAGTTACTCCATTATTAAGGGTTAGGAAAGGAGTTTACATTAATGATATTTGAGATATATGTGAAACTATGACAAAAAAAGAAGTATCAATTAATAAATATATATACATACATACATACATATAAATATTTGAATTTATATATATATATAAATTCAAATATTTATGAAAGGTTTCTTAAATTGAAATTTATTTCGGTTCGGTAATTTACATTACCGAACATGGCTTATTATTATTTGCCACAAATACCTGATCAGCATGTAGCGGCACCCATTCACTCCTGGCGGGTGGTTGCTTCAATCTTTTATCCTGTTCACAGTCGGAATCAAACCATAGACCTCGTACGTGGAAAGTTAGGTTCAATGTTGGTAGATCACAAATGGCCTGGAAAATATATGTAAATAGTCTTTTTATTTTTAAGGTTTACGCGGTATCGTGGCAGTGTAGGCGTGGCGTGAGAATAGAGTGTTAAGACATTCTTGTTCCCACCCATCGCCTAATTTTCGAGGCCATGACTGGGGACTGTGTGATCCAAGGTATTAATGATATCTGGCGATGTCAATGATTACAAAAAAATGAGCCCATCGTACGATAATATTATGTAAAAAAAGAAGGCATATATATTTATGGTGAGGTTGATCAGTCGTGGCCGCCCTGAAAATATAAAATTAGAATAAACATATAAGACGATATTATTTTCTTCACAAGTGAACCATACGTAAAACTTCCGAAAACCAAACTTCACGACGGCCACAACTCATCTCACTTACTATACTTACCCTATGAATTTGCTCAATTTGATTCTCATCGAACTCCCGTCTCATATATTTAGCTAATAATTCATAATTTCTCATACACGCTACTTTCAATCCGTTCAACATCGTACAAGGTTTATTTGTATCTTTCATCATGTTAGAAAACATGTATAAGTGTTGAGACTCTACATGAGGGAGAGTCGTGAGTGGAGAGTCAGTGGGCCATCTCGCCTGAACTATACTCTGCATAAGTATTTGACAGGACAGACAGACATACAGCCAACCGTTTTCTGCTGATGTATCTATCATTGCCTGGAAAGATGTGAATATTTATTTTTAGATATTTTGTACTAACTACATTATTATTGCATCCTTCGATATCATAATTTAGTCTTGCAAATTTTAATTCAGTGAAATGATCTCTTTCTATGGATGTTACCAATTAAAATCTAATCACAATATAAATTAATTTTATTCTGTATTTTCACTTTAGAAATGTCTGACAGTACGCGGTAATTGTAATTTTATTTAATATTTTTTTATGTATATTTACATTTTATTCCGTACATGGCAGAGCCTGAGAACCTGGAAATCAGTGTTAAGACACTCACGTTCCTCACTTTCCACTGAATTCTTGAGGCATAGCATGTTGAGTGGCGGACGCCCCTGCCCTAAGATAGTATCTATCTATTTCTTAATTAAGTCTTTTATTCGAACCATATTGTTTATTTAGAATATCATATCTTAAAAGTGGAGAGGAATGAATGGTTAAATCACAAAAATACCTAAATCACAATAATAATAGTATTTACCTGAATAATCCTAATAGTTTGATCCAAAACAGACTTAGTGTCAGTCAGGTAATCAGAGTTAGGTAGCGGTAGTCTTGTAAGATGTGCTTGTAAAAGTAAAAACGCTTTCACATTAGACGAGTCTAGTGTTAAAGAGTCTACTGGTAGCCGACATTCTTGTGAAAGTTCACTGAAATAGAAAAATTAATTTAATACTAGGCTTAACAATTGTTGATTTAAAAGCTGATTTAAGTTAAATCGAAATCAGAAGAATTCAGTGTGAAGACATTCGATTCCCCCTAGAGTTACAATTACACGCGTAGTAAAGCCGCTAGCACACTGTGCACTTAATAATGCGCCACTACTAGTGCGCACAACTCTGTGCGCTAAAGAACATACAACCACAATTAGGACACGATCTGACAGATATTCGAGATATTGTGGGTTAAGTGGCAGAATACGTTATATTGTTACTAGAGCGATGAAATGAAAACAACTCATTCCGCCGAATGGAAATCGATCCCACAACCTTCGCCTACTTAGTGCCACAACAAGTTAAATAACAAAAAAGTATATAATTTTAAAACACAGATTACCTACCCATTGATTTCGTCTTCATTATGACGCACAGGTAATGTCGCGTATTCCTCTGAATCAGACAAAATTCGTAGCAAACTATCGAAATTGAGATTACTTTGCAAATTTTGATGGAAATGCGCCATTGTTTTGTGTGATAAATAATAATATGAAGCAATTCTTCCCATCCATGTTGAATGTACTGTGCGTTGATCCTGCATAAAAAAAGAAGCAATTATATTTTCATTCATTCAGCTTCACGCTACATCTCATCGACAGCAAGTTAAGCAAAGGAAACCTCGTGTGCAGACACTCCGTCACCCATTTCCCGCCAACTTTTGGACGCATTGCACGTTGAGAGGCAGAGCTCTACGCGCTTTGCTTGGACACTAGAGCGAAGAAATAGAAAAATAAATTAAATTTCATTTTTCATTTTATTTCCTCGTGGATATTGAACCCACAACCAATCTCTATTTATTCACGCTTTGTGCCCCTGCGTCACGACTGACTTTTATTTTATAATTAAAAAAAAAAACATCTTTCACTTTTCCAAAAGTGGAGGAAAGAGTTAATTTTCAGGACTAATTTGTATTGAGAGGCGAAATTTAACGCCACGTCTTGTCTTACCAAAGCCGGGAGATGAAATTAATACATTCGTCCTAGTGGGAAACGACGCCACGACCGTCGCATTTACAGTCACACGCTTAGCTACTTCTCCATGACGACATTACTATATTATTAAATCACTAAAATAAAACCGAACCGACCTCTTCTATTTCCACACAATTAGCGTTCGTCAAAGCATCTAGAGAAGTTTGGACCAAATTAGATAAATAGTAATTAATGTCTTGCGGTTCTAAACTTTCGAGGTTATAATAAGAAGGATTTTTGAGAAGACGACGGAAAAAATACGTCCAAGTCATGTAGTCCAGAATGTCTTGTTTTGTTTGAACTGTTCCTGTAATAATAATTTAAAAAAAACTGTTTACTAATTTCTTTCCTTTCAAAAGTATACATATAAAAATCGAAAGAGTAGATTTAAAGTAAAAGATATAATATGAAATAAAAATATTAAAAAAAAACCCCGACTGCATACGACTAAAAAGAAAAATAAACAAGCCATTTGGGTTTGTTAGGATAGCTATTTAGGATATTAGGATTAAACTATTTAGGATAGGTTATTAGGATTAAACGTCGGGATCCTTTTAAATTTAGCGGGGTTCCTTGTAAAGATTTAATTGGTTGAAGAATTATTTATAGGTCCCGGCTGTTAATCCCAATTAACTCTTGGGCTTGTTTTCTTTCTTTTCAGTTTTGTGCAGTCGGGGTTTTTTTTTAAAAATATTTTTTTGTTTTTTTATTTTTTTTTTATTTTTCAGATTTTTGTGAGGATTCACTAGGATTATTAAGGCATTTCTCGATCGTGTCGCATTGGAACTCCACCGGTTTCAGAAAGTAAAATATATCATTTTTGTAAATATTACGGTAATCATAACCATGATATACCTTTTTGAAATACATGATTTTTTTTTTACGTCACCTATCTCAGAACACTTGGGCTGCTGAGACGAATCTAACGATATCTCAATTATGTAAATCCGTTCAGCGTTATGAGGTAATGAAGAATTTTACATACATACAAGATACGCGCGAAAAACATAACCCTCCCTTAGCAGTCGGGAGTTAAATTATGTATATTACGTGTATTCCAAAGTGACAATATATAATTTTACTTTTGGATGGGTCAGTTATAACATGCGTACATGGAATGTTACTATTATGACCAAGATGGTTCTAGATTCAACATGATACGTTTATTTTATCAATAATATAAATAATTGCTTAAAGAAAAAGATTCGCTAAAAGAAAAGAATCATTAAATTCAATATTAAGTGATTTAGCCCTAAAATTAATACAAATTTGATATAAGAAACAAAGTTTCAACTGGGTCCTCTAGATAATGAAAATATAGGAAAAACATACTTACCAGCTACAATTTCAGCATTCAAATGATCAGCTAAAACTTCAAGCAAGCTGGACTCTACCGGGAAAGGTTCATATAAGAATTTCTTGTAGAAGTTCTTTTTCTGGTCGTGTACCAATACTACTGCAACACCTTCGTTGTCATACTGAAAGTTTTTAAGGATGATTAGTAATAATGAAGACATTCATTCATGTCAAAATGTCAAATAATGTAGGTTCAAATTTTGCATAACTCTTTAAACTCTTTGAATCGCATAAACTATAGGAATATCTCGTATGTTTCCCATCCAAATACTCCACCACTTTGATAACTACAATATGGGCAGGAAATCAAAATGCAAAAAAGAATTTTTTTTCTAAAATGTATTTTTAATAAATGGCATTCTCTCACGCCAAACGATAACTATCTTTGAGTAGCAGAAATTTGTAAAAAAATCCGCACAGAGATGTTAGCAACAAAAATAACTTTTAATAAAAGTATAAAAATTTTAACTTGGCTCGATGAGAACGTATAGCTTAGTTCCTAGGTCAGAGCGCTTGGACGGTTTCCAAGAGGCGCGGGTTCAAAGCCCGCTACATTCAAATTTCTATTAGTTTTCTAAAAAAAGTATTCTCTATTCTATATATATCTATAGTCTATTTTTCTTTCCTAAGTGTGGAATAGCACTTTAAAAATGTAAAAACAAATATCATCACAAAACACGTCAGTCATACAAACCTGAGGTCGACCAGCTCTGCCCATCATTTGCAGCACATCAGTGATAGGCATATCCACATATCGCTTCTGTTTCCCGTCGAAATACTCAGTGCCTTTTATAACTACGAGATGTGCGGGAAAGTTGACACCCCACGCTAGAGTTGCTGTACAGATTAGTACCTGGTTGGATATTAATTAAAAACTTAGTTTTTCAATTCTCTTTTTTTTCTTAGGTTCACGCTGTATCTTGTATGTAGCAAGGGAGTCAGACAATGTTTAGTATTAAAACACTCCGCTCCCCGCTTTCCTCCAAACACAACGCCAAGCTTTGCTTCGATATTAGAGGGTAGAAATAAAAATAATATTTAATTTCCTCGAGTTGGAATCGAATCCACAATCTGTCACGTTTACAGTGACAAGGTTATGCCTGCGCTACAACTGTTGTCTTTAGCTACTACAAAGCTATTGCAAAATATTGTAAAATGCTCGTAACGTTTGGTTAGAGTACCAGCTAGAGTGGAAACAGTTAAAATAGTAAAGTAATGACAAGCGATAAAATTCTGCTTTTCGACAAATCGAAGACAAAATCTTCGAATACACAAAAGAGTAACTATTGTCGGTCCTTTATTAAATGTATCAAACTCAATGTGATTTTTACCTTTAGTATCATTAACTTTCTTTTTTATTTGAACACGAAAAGTAACATTTTTTTACTTTATAGGTAAAGATGTCATTTTTGCACAGTTATATATTTAATTTTTGTTTTATGTTTTTCGCTTATTTTTATAAATGATATATGGCCCACGGGACTTCGTTGTAATATTAAATTACTTACGAAAACTATACGTCTATAGTAAAAATAATACATAATACGATTGACATAAGGCAGTACCTGTATTTTTTGATTAATAAATAATTCTTCAACCGTAGTTCGGTCTTTCTCGTGTAGACCGGCGTGATGTATTCCAATACCGAATGCCAAGGTTAGTTTTAGGTTCGATTCTCGAATATTAGCCAATATTTGTTCCATTTCAGATTCTTGCATCCGTAACCATTGTTTGGGATTTTCCTCCGCTGCTAGATAGGCTATTAAATCTAAAGCGGTCAATCTAAATCAAAAAATAAAATAATATATTTAAGTATTTGCAGAAATTATCTCAACACTACGTATAATATGTTTGGTTTGCACACAAAAAGTGGAGCGGTAGAAAATATTTATAAATTTGTGCATGTACAATTAGAAAGAAAAATATTTTGAAGAATCTAATATTCCAGTTCTAAAAATATATTTTGAAACATCTTAAGGCCAGTTGAGGCGCAGGGCCACAAGTTTGACTGTAAAAGCGACTGGTTGTGGATTGAATCCCCACTCGAGGAAATATTTTTTTTATTTAAATGAGATTCAAATCCACGTCCCTTAAAAATCGCCCAAACACCAAAACCCACTGGAGATACGTCGAAATTATTATAAGCTTGCTATAATTCTAAAAATTACAATAAACATTACCTAGTCTGTCGTCTACTAGATACAAAAACAAGTGTAGGTGCATTCGGCGAGTGCGTCCTTATTGCTTGGAAAGTCGGTTTGTTCATTGACATCATTCGAGGACAGTAATGGCGTCCGGCATGACCCGATATGTGAACCTGAGAAGAAATTTATTTATTACTGATTTATGTATGTATATACATACATATGTCAGATTAAACACACTATCAATTTGCGTTATGGTTTTTGAGTTGGAACAAATCTGTTATAATGTTATATAATTATTTTCGTACCTTTTTCGTCATCGCCGCCATAAATTTAGTAATTAAATTTCTAAAAGTTTGGACTTTGTTCAATCGGGAAGAAAATAACAATCTAAGAAATTCTTTAATTTAATGAGTATAATAGTCTATAATTGACTTCAGAGCGGCCACGACTCGTCAACCGTATTATAACTTCCAAAGATTTTTTAATAATAATTAACTTAAAGAATGACGCCAGATTATAATACAGATATGTAACACAATCTCACCTCTAGAGGCACGGGTCGTACTGAAGGTCTAAAGTTAAAGAGGCCCATTTCGCCTATATTCAGCCAGTTAGCAAGATCCTTAGCGTTCGCCAACGCTGTGGAGAGGCCGATGATTCTTAAACGACGAGATGTGTGCGATTCTATGAAGTTGGTCCTATATGTGAATTAATTAAAATAAGTACTGTAATTACTATGACAGTAATTCAACGTGAAATTCTAATAAGCCTGGATTAATTTGAAAAATTAAACAGGCTTACCTATATAAAGGATTGCATATCGCATCTCTTAATATATAACATAAGCATTAAACATCAGGAAGAAATTTTCCTAAGACAAATAGGTTTTAATGCTCTCAATGAAGGTAGATAGATACATTTTCCTTTATTTCTGAATTCATTAAATTGATGATTAAACAATTTAATTAAATTGAGTTGCGCGGCGTTGAGTTCCATCACTCAACACGCAACGGCGGACAGCCACGAATTCCAAAATTCGGTGGAAAGAGGGGAATGGAGTGTCTTCACATTAGTTTCCTTCTACCTACCCGGCTCTGTGCGGGATACAGCGTGAAGCTAAAAAAAAAATAAACAATTATTCTAAGCTATCATAATTAAAATTATTAAATCTATCGTCCATACACATAGTATACAAGATCAAGATTTTAAGCCGTAAGCAAGAACCTCACCTAGACACTATAACCTCCAACACTGGCCCCCTATCTTCCCCCAGCAAGTGTATTTCATCAATGACTATCAAGGCCACGTCCCTCACGTAGTTCCTGGTCTGCCATGAGCGGCTGATGCCGTCCCACTTCTCGGGGGTCGTCACTATTACGTGAGAGCTGCGTATCGCCCGAATGTCCGGAGACACGTCACCTAAGATTTTTATATTAATATATTCTATAAGATTTAACGCACTAATCTCAGAAACTGCTAGTTCTACATTTTTTTTAGTATCGTGTACTCCTTACTTATCGAGTAGGCTATATATATATATATATTTTTAGCTTCACCCCGCGCAATACGGGGTAGACAGGGGGTAACTAGTGTAAAGACATCCCTTTTCCATTATGACATTTTCATTTCTTCCTATTTTCCAACGAATTCTAGAGACATAGCGCGTGGCCAAACTCAACGCCACGCTTCGCCTAGTTTAGATCTGCCAGATCGAGGAAATGCAATATGCATTTAATTTCGCGGGCGAAGCCACTGGTTTAAGGTAGTTTTACATGTAGCAAACGAACATAATCTGTCCTTGTATGGATCTTATTGCACAAGGTGGTAGCGTGTTAGAAATCGATCAGGAATTGATCTGGATTACTGTATAAATTAATTTTGAATCCTTGTAGTCTGCTATTTAAGTATTTTTTGTTTTTATAAAATTAATATATTACCTGTCAATTCAACAACCTTTTTGCCCAATTTCTCTTCTAATCGAATCTTCCAATCTTTAATGCGTTCTTTTACTAGCGCTTTCAAGGGAGCTATATATACCACCTTAAAAAATATGGTTTATTTACGTAAAAGATTATTACCAACTACAAAAGTATAAAAAATAAAGATAATACTAGTAAGGAGTCATAATTGAGCATACGCATATTGTTAATTCAATCTCGTTATATAAAGGTGTTATAAAATTAAATTAGATTTGAAAGCTATGTGATCATTTAATGACAGAAAAAATAAAATAGGCTGTCTTTGCCTATCACATCAAATATATAAAAATGAGAAAACTGTGTATATTTATAAAAAAAGTCTTTAAAATATATCTTACTTACATTAATTTCTAACTTTTATTAAACTCACACATAATTTAAAGAAAAACTATTAACATGCAACATGAAATGATCAACGGACAAAAGTTAATTCAAGCCACAACTCGTCAACCGTATTGTACGTTAAGATCCTAATCTTACCTTACACCCCGGATACTGATTGAACACCCTGAACATGGCCACTTCAGCAACAATAGTTTTCCCCGAACCAGTAGGAGCTCCGAGTAAAACGTTATTATCAGTATGATATAAACAATGAAATATCTGTGTTTGTATTGGATTGAAGTGACTGAAGTTGTATAGCATTTCGTATGATGGATTGTTAAGAGCTGTTACAGGTAGCGGTTGAAGTTCTAGAAGGTCTGAAAATTATATTATTTTTTTTTTATAATTTAATTAATAAAGTATTATAATTGATTGATTGTCAAAGGGAACATCACCTTATATATATATATAGATTACGTAATATACGTAAAGTTATAGTATTCAATATAATAGTGATAAATGTACCTGTATGAGGAGGATGTGTTTCAGGTAAAATAAGGTGTTGGAATGTCAACGGTAGAACACTTTCCGAGCCTAACCACCTGAAATATATATTTTTGTTAAAACAGTTTGAAAAGAGAAAATCAATTTGACAAGTTATTTGTTTATTTGATGATACATAAATATAAATATATATATTTTTAAATTTAGGTTGATCCCGGACACACCAGAGTACAATGTATAGAATAAAAGCGGCACAGGAAACCTGGGAACCTGTTACGCCTTTTCATTCCCATTGAGACTAATTTCCAGCTGTCTAATGATTTCTAAAGGCATTGCGTGTTGAGAGGAAAAACGCGGCACTTTGTCTTGTTACCAGATCAAAGGAATGAAAATAATTATTATTTAGTTTCCTCAAGTGGGAGTAGAATCTACAATTATCTCTTATACCACAAGTGTCTTTTGCAGTACTGCGATAGGAATACAACCTAAAAATAATAACAAAATAAAAAAAATTACCTTTCCGAAGTAGCTCTAATATAATATTGCGGTGGTAGAGGCTCAGAGATTGGTATTGTTATTACCAGTTCCTGTGGCTCATTAGTCACTACCTGTTCAATAAATTCCAAATTTATAAAATGTAAAAACCTTTATATTCGAATAAGCGTTTAAAAAAATATTTAAATATATATGCATAGCCATACAAGTAATATATCATTCATTTAAAAAAAATAATCAGATTCGCGCTGTATCCCGAGGGGTAGGCAGAAGAAACCTAGAGTTAAGATATTCCCTTCTACATTTTCTGTATAATTCATTAATTTAGAAAACAATACAAACCTGCTTCTTGGTGATGAGGAAATATTCATGATAGTACATAATATCAGTGTCGGGGTCTTCAACCCAAATCCAAAACGCTTCTGGTGCTTTACCGTGATATTTGTCATTCCATCTGTAATATAATTTATTTTAAAATTTAATATGCTATATATTGTTTTCCCAAGGGAGAATACTTAAAACGTGTATAAAATGGTCTAACCACCGAGACAGTAAAGAAGGAGAAGTGGAGTAGGTTAGGCTGGAAGGCAGATCCTGGTAAAGAACGGAATGAAGATGAAATATTCTGTTTAAATTTAATTATAGGTATGATTTAATTTAAAAGTCATATATTATATCATACAAAAGAAATGTTCATATTGGTGTATACATCAATGTATACCTATATAATGATGTGTATTATATAACAGTCTGTAGGTTCGATTTCCACTCAAGGAAATGATATTAAAAAATATTTAATATTTTTTAATATCCTCGCTCTGGTACTGAGGCTTAGTGTGACGTTAGGTTCCGCAACTCAACACACAATGTCTCCCGATCTCTGCAGAAATGGTTTAAATGGGAAACGACTGTTTTACAGTCCGTTCCCACATTTCTGACAAGGTTCCCAGGTACCCTTTGCCTACTAAAAAAATTAAACAAATATTTACTTACTTAAAATTAGGTGTTATAGTCAATCGTATCCGTAATACCGTTCTCGTGATGGGATGTAAAGTGGCTTCCATTTCAAGTAAGGGGAATTCATCCGCACATTTCTTTAGATGTCGTGCTGTTTTAGGATTACGTATGAGATCACCTGGAATATTTTCGAGAAATCGTTATTAATATATATATTTATTAAATACAATTAAGTTTAATCATATGAAAAGTACGCATTAGTTATAATTTGTGTCGCAATTATTAAAGCCCACAAAGAACTGCTTAAAGTAGAACATATTAATAATAATAAGATATTAATTGTATTATCTATTACAGAAATGTGTACTTAAAAATATATTACAAAATGTACAGTGAGAAGTTTATTTAAATATAAAAAGTAAAGCAGTGAGACTAGACACCTCTTGGAAACAGCGGAAGTAATGGTCCCTCAATATTTTTTAGTTTCACGCTGTATTACGCACACAGCAGTGTAGGCAGGGGGGCTTGTTAAGACACTCTGTTCCCCACTTTCCGCCGAATTCTGCACGTATTGCATGTCGAGTGACGGAACTTAACGCCTCGCTTTGCCTCGAAACGAGCGCGAAGAAATGGAAATATACTTTTAAATAAATATTTAACTTCCTCGAGTAGTAATCGAACCCACAATCAGTCGGTTTCGTCACACTTTGTCCCCTGCCATTGGAGAATTTTAAGCAACATCCAGCATTTTTTTATATTTGAGATGATAAATGAATCAAATTAAATAATGCTCCAAAATATACCTATCTCCTTCCAATCCATATCCCTAATTTGGTCGGGCTTAAGCATGGGATATTCTATATGTGTCAATATTTCATTTGGGAAACAATTAAACTGTCTCATGTCACTGTAAAAGTCCCATAATTGTAATTCCATCATTTTCGCCATTTTGAGGTAAAGTCCCGCCATATATGCGTTGTTCTTGCGTAGTGTTATTTCGAATAAAGCCCGTACTATTCTGACAGCGTTCTGTTTAAGGGAATATTTTAATATTTTAAAGAGTAATTTAACATTTTCAGTTGTAGTCTTTATAAATATATTTATATTCATCAATTCACAGTTATCTTCGGGTTGACAACGAAAGCAAAGAAAAAAAATATTAGTCCAATAATTTTACTTATTAGATTATCTAGATTAAGTTAAAACATACCTGACTAATATAATTCAAATCCGATTGCAAAGACGAACCATTAACTCTGCCCCTCGATAAATAAGTTTGCAACAAAATATTAATTTTCCAATGTATGTCTTCTGGTGGATCTTCTATTCTTAGTTCTCCGTATTGGTCTTTGAGGTGCCATAGTTCTGTTAATTCTTCTTTGCGTACCTGAATTGGTAGATTGATAAGAGAATATCGCAAATTAGGTAATGTGAGAGTGTTCTAACACTCGTTTCCCTTTGCATACTCTGGTTGATGTGGTTCAATATTCAATACATATATAAAAACAAATATAAAAATTCCATCACCGCTTTTCGTCCCATGTAGAGAAATATCAAAAAATATTTATATGAAATTCACTCGAGTTGTAATTGATTCGAAAATTAATGCGGATTGATTCGAGAAAATATATTTTTATGACTTGAAATATTTTATCTTTTGAAAATTCTAGAAGAAAAGTAAATTAATTTTAATTTATTTTTTTATATTATAACAAGAATACCTTCAGTTGCTGGAAATCAGAGCATCTAGTCAACATTTCGAGAATATATCCCTGTGTCATTGACTTTCTGACCATAGAGTTGAATACTTCCATTGTTTCACACGTGATGTAGTAGTGACTTGCGGTTCTTCCTAAGTCTATAATAAAAGATTATTTAAATAGATGGTTCGATTGATATATGTGGAAAATTTATGATTAAATTATTTGTATTTCATTAAGTAAAACGACGTTGAAAATTAAAGAAAATAGTGTATCTTAAAACCAAAGCCCATATCAAAGCTTACATTTATATTTCTAAACACTATAGAGAGGCCAGTTGTGACGGATTGTGGGTCGATCGACGGATCGAGAAATGAAATTATTTGTTTAATTTCTTTATTCTGGTGTCAAGGCAAGCGCGGCGTCGAGTTCCACCACTCAACACGCAATGCCTCCAGAAAATGAGGAACGGCCTATCTTAATGCCCTCTGCCTACTCTGTTGTTTATGGTATTCAGTGTAGAGTAAAAAAATAAATACCAATAATAATTACAATAAAATTAAGTATTTACCGGTAATATTGAGGTCTCCAGTACGTTCGTTGTATCTAAGCATGTGTGTGCGATCGAGTTGCATTGCCGCGTTTGTTATCAGTTCTCTTCTTTTTGTTTCTAGCATTGGTTCTTCTTGCACATCGCTGTACGTTAAACCGTATACCTGAAAATTTGTCCAATTACAAGAAAAATAGAGAAGTAATTTTTTGTGCTTTTTTTTGTATATAAAATTAACGAAATGGTAAAAATGTTTTGAATAAATCAATCAGGGTGGAAATGTGTTTTGTAATTCTTATAATCAACAACAACAATCTTTAAATGATCTGTTCATGTAATAAAATATAGAGAAACTTAAATCCATTGTGTTAAACGCAATTATAACTTGTAAGTAAGATTCCTTTAAAATTACATTTTCAATACAAGGGAATAAAATATTGTAGTTAAAAAATGGTTTACCTGTGGATTAATCCTCATTCTTACGAAGAGATATGTGTAACTCAGCCATTCAACTGCTTCATCTATATTCGTAACTGTTCCTAAAGCAACCTGAAAAAAAATTAATTTATATATAATAGTATTTAATAATAAATAAAGGCTAGGACATGAAATATTTAATTTTTTATTTAATCGTTCTGGTAAAGAGGAAAATTACGGCGTTGAGTTCCGACACTCAAGGTCTCCAGAATTCAACAGAAAGTGGGGAACGGAAGTGTTTTAATGTAGAACTTCCTTAAGATTCAGGGTAAAATTAAAAAATATATACTAATTTCAAGGCACTTCTCTGGAGCTTCAATATTAGTAAATCTTCTAAAATTTAAAATTAACATATTTTTCCTCACATTATTTTAAATTAAACAGAACGTAAGAGTAGATAATAAAAATTGAGAGAAATTTCGACTGAAAGTGTCAAATTAAATAATAATTTATAAAAAATAAACAGACATCTCACCTCAGCATTCAAATTATCGGCCAAAAGATTAATAAAATTACTTTCAATGGGGAATTGATTCGTCATAGATTTTAGATAATGTGTTAATTTATCGTGCGTCGTAATTATAATGCCCGTTCCGGAAGTATCAAACTGAGGTCTTCCAGCTCTTCCGAAGATTTGTAAAACGTCCAGTATGCTAAGATCCACGAATGTTCCTTGACTTTGGTCGTATATTTCTGTCCCCTATATTGGAAAAGAAATAATTAAACTATTAGATGTAATTTAAATAAATATATAAATATTTTTATTTATGCTTCAATTTTACTTTTTGTTTAATGTGATTCTGTCTACGGAAGGATCAGTAATAAACGATCATACAAATTGACAGTTTTCACTACATGAGAAAAAATCTTAAAATTATAACTTAAAAAAATTAAAAATATAAGTTATAACCGATCAGAAAATGTTAGTATTAGTTAATATAATAACAATATCATTTTTTAAATCTATTTCTCAATTATTTTTTTTTTGTCTGTATTTTGAAATAGACAAAGCAGCAGCCGTTACTATATAACGTCATAATGTAATTTAATATATGTTTAACTTAGTAATGTTTTTTATATCAATACAACACAATTTATGATACATACTCGTATAACAACAGCATGTGCAGGTAGATTGACTCCCCAGGCCAAAGTGGAAGTACAGACTAGTACTTTGATATAACCCTCGGCAAAATATTTTTCAACCATATTCCTGGAATGTGTTAAAGTAGTAAACTCTTTTTTAAATTGATAGTAAGTAATAAGTATTTTTAAAAATAAGTACTTACTTAACATAAATATTTTGAATGATTTTATATTTACTTTAAATATTTTATAAGTTTCACGCTATATGGCAGAGTAGGTAGAGGGAACCTATGTTCCGGCGAATTCTGGAGGCATTGCGGGTTGAGTGGCAGAACTCAACGCCGAGAAATGGAAATATAAATGTTAATAAATATTTCACTTCCTCGAGTGGGGATCGAACCCACAACCGTCGCGTTACAGTCACACCCTTGTGGCGTTGGGCTTTGCCGGCTTCAAAGAATAATATGGTCCAATAAATACTATATTATAATATTATTTAAATAATAACATACTCCATTCTACATGTACCGTATTGTTTTCGAATGTGGAGTGCCAGAATGAAACGCCACGCTTTGCCTTTTTGCCAGGGCGGAAATATAAAAAAAAACAATTCATCTCTCCGACTTTATTAATACTTAAATATTACATAT
Organism: Heliconius aoede; assembly: GCA_037355905.1. NCBI lineage: Eukaryota > Metazoa > Arthropoda > Insecta > Lepidoptera > Nymphalidae > Heliconius > Heliconius aoede. The sequence goes on from JBAIZZ010000133.1 coordinate 79,275, forward strand.
TTAAAATCTATTCATCTTTTCACACACACATGAAAAAAATATATATAGTTACAGTTCGGTCAACAAGTCGTGGCCGCCCAGAGGTTAGCTGTGTTACCATTACAAATACCATTTATTTAAACCTTACCTATCACTCCTCAACATGCCAGCATGGTGACATGCGAAACCAAACGAGAATAATTCACTCAAAATCTTATTAGGGCTGCTGCCAATAGATTTTTTCGCTTTCAAAAACCCTGCTGAATCTTCCGGTTCAAAATGTTTCAAATGTCCTTTCTTTTGAGCTAATTCTTTTAAAATCATGGCGGTTTGATGAGTGGCGTTCCGGGCGTGTACAAACACCATTACTTGATGCCCCTTTTGTACCATGTCTGACGCTTTATCGTAACACACTTCGTTCATAATTTGCATCTGTAATATAAGTATGTCGCTTATAGAAGAATAAAGAAAAAATGTACATATAATCACAAAACGCTAAGTTGATGTATGGATATGAAATAAAAAGAGAATAACGATATTTGTTTTGCATTTTGTAAAGAAAACAGTTTCACATTGTTTTCCACAGAGAGAGAGGGAAGAGAAGAAATTCAGGACTGTGTTGTCTTGAATTTATTCAGAATCCTAAATTTAATTAGGACAAAGAAACAACAAAGAAATCAAAGGCCAGTCGTGGCACAGGGGGACTAAGTGTGACCGTAAACGCGACTGGTTGTGGCTCAACCCCCACTCAGGGAAATGAAATATTTTTTTAAAATTTGTATTTCCATTTCTTCGCTCAGGGGTCAAAGCAATGCGCGGCGTTGAGTTCCGCCGGCAGAAATGGGAAACAGAGTGGCTTAGCACTAGATTCCCTCTACCTACTCTGCCTTGTGCGGGATACGACGTGAAGCTGATTTAATACAGTCCTGAACATTGATGATGAAAATTTGGTGGAATGTATTAATGGGGAAAATTGTTAACACTAGGTTCACTGGTTTCCTTTGGCTACCAATGCTAGTTCCACGCAATGTCTCAAGAAGTAGACGCTGCGTGTGGATAGTAACAGAGAGAGACAGAGTAGAGAGGAATAGGTAGGTAAGAATCTGCTTACCTGTCTCAAATGAGCTCCACCACCACTTCCTGTTTCTTTAACACCAATAAACTGCTGTTCAAGGGGCACTGGACGGAAGCGGGAGTCAAAGAAGAATAGACCAATATATGGATTGACTCTAAGGAATCTAGAAATAAAACATATGTTACAAATCATTTGGTTAATTCTAGTGAAGAATACGACGAGATTTGAACGCGTTTCCTATTAGACAGTATATAACTCCATATAAATCATACATTACAAACAGAATATTTGTTTACTTTAAAAAAAAACATAATTTTAACCTCTCTGTATCAATTCTAGAAATATAAATAAGTTGCAACAAGCATAATTTTGACGTAGCTCGATGGTAACGGATTTAGTCAGAGCACTTGGACGGTTTCCAAGACACAGATTCAAATTTTGCTACGTTAAAATTTATTTTTTGTTTAAGTTTTGCTACGTTAAAATTTTGCTACGTTAAAAGAAAAATGTAAATATTTATTTTATTTTGCCACAGACATATAAACATTTTCCAAACATAAACTAACCATACAACCATTTCCTACTAATTTTTTAACAATACACCCAATTAAAATATTACCTGGCAACATCTAAATAATTAGGCAAAGTGGCAGACAACCCCACAATCCTAATCATATTCTGTGTAGACTCCACCTGTCTGAGTGTCCTTGCCACAATCGCTTCGACTATTGGACCTCTGTCACCATGTAGTAAGTGTACTTCGTCTATTATTAACAGTTTCACTATGGACGCTAGTTCTGTGTCGGCTGTGGATTTATGTAAATATAAGTAGTTAAAAAAAATTGATTCATTTCAGGAAAAGGTATTCCTAAAAAGAAATCAATTTTTTTTACAAAAACATACAAATTACACTTATGGACTATCATAGTACAAGAAAATTGGGATAGATAAAATTATAACGACAGCACATATTTCCTGCATTATCATATGGACAGGCAGACGGAGTTTATTGATTTGCTATGTTCGTTACTGTCTGTCTCTTTTAAAGAAGTCACGGGACGGTCACTTGTATAAATTTATTATAAGTCAATACCGCAATATAATAAGTAAAAACAATATTTTATAATGAAAATACTAATAATCATTCTACCAAGCGAATGCGATTTAGACATAATTCATTCATAAATAATCCATACTTGCTCCTTTCCTAGTAACCACGTCCCACTTCTCCGGCGTAGTGACAATCATTTGGGTTTGTTGCACCTCTGTTTTAGTTAATTTCATATCGCCCGTTAACTCTTTGACTGTTATTCCTAGACCTTTAAGACGTTTCCCGAAACTGGCTGTCATTTCTGAGGCCAATGCTTTCATTGGTGCTATGTATATAATCTGTAAAGAAAAATATGTGAAGTAATAGTTTACAGGAAACAATAAAACAAATATAAAATAGTAGTATTCATTTAAACAACCGAAAATTTAAGTAAAGAATAAGTCTCGAACCACTTATTTATTATAATATATATTAAGCATTTTGTTCAATTCTTAGAAATAAGTTAAAAGGCAGTCATTAGGGCTTTATAATACAGGCAGTGGGATACCATTTGAATCTACCATATGGTACCCCACAATTTTTGAAAACAACTACCCACCCTTTACCTTCTGAAAAATGTTTAAAATGAACATACTTACTTTAAATTTATTCTTCATAATAACATCGTTCTCTATATGCTGCTTTATTTGATGTATCACAGTTAACAAAGCTATGTTAGTCTTACCGGCGCCAGTGGGAGCGCATATCAACAGATTCTCATTAGTATTATATGCCGTTTGGAATACTACTGATTGTATACGATTTAATTCTTTTATATTCTCAAACGCCATTTGTCCGATCTGGAAAAATAGTTGAGTGTTTATTATGTTAATTTTAGATAATACGATTCATACTAATATTATAAAGCTGAGAGCTGGTGAGTTTGTTTGTTTGGATATGCTGACCTCAGGAACGTCCTGTTTAAGTTATGACGTCACTGACTGTACTTTAGTGCCATTTTTGAGTGTCATGTCAAAACTTTTAGTTATTTTCATTTGCACATTCTAGTATATGATGAAAGTATAATATTTATTGAATAAAATATTTAAATTTCAATATTCAATTTTAAAAAAGTTTGCCAAATATCAGATTTCACAGTATATCCCACGTTAATGGAACATAAATAAAATTAATATAGCACACAATAGACAAATATAATAAATATATAATAAAATACCTCATCCATATCTGATATAGGCACACGTTTGTTTCCCACTTCTAAAGGTGCTGGCTCGTTTTTAGGTATTAGTACTTCCTCGTATTCCTTATTATCTTTCCTCACGGCGTTTTCTGGTAATATTAATTTAAGACCTGATACGAAACCTGAAACAGTTAAAGTTACATATATAAACAGTTTATAGTATACTAACGACATAAACGCGGCTTCTCCCACTTTAATTTTAAAGTTAAGTTGTAGAATATAAGTTATTCTGATATAAAAGTTATGTTAGTGTAAGTTTTCATCTAAATTCGTTTAGTAGTAATTTAGTGTTGGTTAAGTTAACATAATTGATGAGTATGTAGACGACCTCTGTATATTAGATGGCCTTATGTCAGTTTTAATTAAAAGTAAAAGAAATTGTATTCATCTGTTATATACATTTGATGCATTTATAGTTTGAATATAATTACTTAATTAAATATTAATTTATACATATATACAGTTTTACTTAATTAAATTGACTAGCTAAGATTGAGTTTCGACATGCAATGTCTCAAAAATTTTTGGAAAGTATGTCTTTTTTTTTTTTTTTATGGAAAAGGACAAGGCAAACGAGCGCACGGGTCACCTGATGGTAAGTGATCACCGCCGCCCACGACCCCGTGCAACACCAGAGGAGCTGCAGGTGCGTTGCCGGTCTTAACATTACGTTCCCAGGTTACCTCTGTCTACCCTGCTATATGTGGGAAACAACGTGAGCTAAAAAGAGGGTATACGATAGTAGAATCAGTGCTAATGGTGTAAATACTTTTATGGTCACATTACCTGCAGAATTCTTAGCATTTATGGATGAATCAAAAACATTCGGATATTGCACTTTGGTTTGAAAGTAAGATATCTTTTGTAATATAGGATCTACGTTGTTAGATTTCGTTGAAGAAAACGGGACCACTGGCTTTGATAATTCTGCTATCCTATTAAACATTATTATAAATTTGAAATGAAAAATATTACATTAAAAAATGTATTTATAGCTACAATGAATTGAATAGAATATTTACATTGCTGTATAAATTTAAAAAAATATTAATTACAATAAGTTCACATTGCAAGCATATATCAATAGATCATACCTATATCACTCTGGGAGAAAGGTAACAAAATATATAAGTGCTTCTTAAGTGGAATTCAATAATATACAAGCAATATATTCAAAAATATGTCAAATCCTATAATGGATTGAAAGCCATTTTGATGTACTTATTAGAGAGTCGTTCTGAATTATTACGTCTAATTTACTTTAAGGAGCCACGACTCGTCGACAATACTATACGTATGTGCCATATCGGTTAATAATTAAGAATATATTAAATTTTATTTATACCTTCTAGCTCTCAACTGTGCTATATTAATTTCTTGATTATCCTCATCATCGTCTTGTCTCTTGGCATTTTTCTGCTTTTTCTCTTCTTTCCTGACCAATTTTGCTAACATCTTTTCTTGCCCAGATTGTACTGACACTTGACATAAGTATTGAGGCATTTTATTTTCTGGGAGTAGTGAAGCAACTGGAATTAATAATTAGAATAATATGTTAATATTTATTTTTACTTAACATCTTATTTTGCTTTTAGTATGGTCGACAGTTACTTTTTAATGTACTTCATTTTCCTCAAAAATTTAAGAATAGTATGCCAGTGGGTATTTGAACATGTTATACTTCTCAAATTAACGGGCGAATCCACAACCATTCAATTAAATATCTTATGACATGATGAACTCATGAATTAATTGTATTATCTTAATTTTGTTAGTTTTATAAACTATTGTGCTAAAATTTTAGGAAAAACATAAGAATTACATTTGAAATGTAAACTTAGAAAATAATTGGTAATTACAAACGCCCAACACAAAAAGCTTTAAAAAAATAAATATACATACACATATCAAACTTGTTATAAATTTGATATGTCTACGTATATTCCTCTGTTTTCTTGGTTTGTTAATATTAAATTTATTTTACTTACTTTCAGCAATAGAAGGCTGTGGCGGAGGAGCTTTCAAACTATCGGTGATATCTTTCCTATGTTGCAAAACTTCTTCAATAAACTCAAATTTTTCAAAACCAAGTAACTCAAATAAGTCATTTTGTATATCATCATTACTTCTTGGTGAATTCAGTAATGTGATCATGGATTGTAGAATATCTGCACTTGATATACCACTAGAGACTAGATATAATTCCTTTACTTTTGTTTCTAGCCATACTTTGCCAAACTAAAATAAAAATAAATAGATAGCACAATTTTATCTCATATTTTAATTAATTAAATCAGGTTCATGCATGTATCCTTACACAACAGGGCAGATCGAATTTAGTGTTAAGACACTCCATTCACCATTGTCTGCCGAATTTTGAAGGCATTGCATGTCGAATGGCAGAACTCAACGCCACACTTTGCCTCAATACCAGCAGAAAGAAACTGCCTGCTGTGTGCACATGAGATACAGCGAGAAACTGATTTCCTTTGATTAATTTTTTTAAATATTGCCTCTAAGCATAGATAGATATATAGATACCTTAGATGCTGGTTTTGAAATACTTTGAACATTGACCTCTTTACTAGCTGTGTTATTGTATCTCATAGAGAAATCAGTAACAAATGCACTGGATGTGGCAGGTTTTTTATTAAGTTTTGCTAAAGGTTTCTTAGCAGGTTTGTATGGAATATGATGACATTGTATATTTTCACCCCATATCTTCTTTTCTTCTACTTTCTTTTCCTCCATCTTTATGTAATCTTTTGATTCCTCTGTTATAGTATTTGATATTTCCATTACTATCTGAAAGATTTCACTTATTGTGTAAAAATATATTATAATATTTCAAAAAATTTATTACTAATGATTTGGAAACAGTAATAAATATATGTAGTTTATTTTCAACTTCAGATACTCTATTCCCTACTTACTCTCTAATTTTCCAAACATTTTTGAGGCAGAACTTTTAAAAAAATTTAATTATATTAGGTTTTTAGGACCTTTTAGTAAAAGAATTATTTAAAATATTATTTTATGCAGTAAAATAGGTCTAATTACTTATCCAAAAATATAAAGATGTATGCAAGTTTACTAATCAACTTATCCAGTACAGAAATAATGTATCACCTCACAAATTTTATTAGCAGTGCTCGATAAAACAGTGCCAAACATTTGTCTCAATTGGGACAAATGTTTCAACATTACTAGTTCTTGGTCTAAAAACATTCTCAAGGTAAATACGGCGGCATCCTCTAAAATATCATTTGTTACATCTCCAGTAAGAAGTTTGCAAGCATCCTTTAACTGATCAAGCAGAAGGATAACTGACGAAGGCTCATGGTTCTTTATGTAACTATATATATCAGTAAGCGATTTGAATCTGCAAATATAAATTTTACAAGCAATTATTTGCAGGAAAGATTTTAAACTTATTTATTAACAAAATATTTTTTTTCCTTACCTCTGGGTGTTTTTTGGTAATATCACTAATAGTTTGTTTATATCAGCTGAAGGTTTTAGACAGCGAGGCTTATCTAGTTGTGTGTGAGCCCTGAGAGCTCTTGTTATTCTTGGTAATTCTAACATTGTTGATATAGATCTAAAAATATTGCAATAAATATATATGTCAGCAAAGAAGACAAATAGTTGAGTTAATTTGGCAGAGCATGAGACATTTATAATTAAAATAATAATTAATTAACTAAATAATTAATTGTTCAAATAGTCGAGGCTGGCCTGTGGCAGAGCACTATTGGTATTCCAAGCCGTGGCAGAGCTAAGTACGGGCACATACAATGACTATGCAACCTTTTATATGATCACTCACAAATAATTTGTATGAAAAAGAAGCGATAACGCGCCTAATAGATCGGTAGGTGACAAATAAAAAACTATTAATTTAATATTCACAGTATTCAATTCACTCTTATTTTATTTTTAAATTCAATATAACATTTAAAAACGTCATAAAATATTTCTTAATTAAAAACAGTTAATTAAAGTTATAATAATCGCATAAAATACTAGTATTCAATCTAACTTCGTTACAATGAAATTATTCTTAGTAAAAGTTCAAACTTTAAGTATGACGACAATATATTTATATACACATCGTAAGGATTGCGGCGACATATTTTTTAAAAATTGTTATCATAATATTTCAAAAATAATATTACGTTTTATCGTGAGAATAAAACAAATATTTATAATATATTAAAATAGTTGTGTGGATATACTTACAATGTTGTGCAATTTTTATATTGAGCTTATTCGTAATAAAGTTTTAACAAAAATAATAGGTAGATAACTTATTTTAAGAAAAACAAAATGAAACACTTTTGATATATTTAAATTTAAGAAAAAAATCAGAATCGGCTTAAAGTATGAAATAAAACTATGTATATTTCGAATTACATGCTGCGTTTACATATTTTAGCCTTTGCCTTCGATGTAAGTGACGTTGACATTTGACAACAAATCAGCCGGTATTGACAATAACGGGTATCGTTCAAAAACTTTTACCAATTTAACAATTAACTACTTAGCTGTCAGCTTCAATAATTATTTAATCCGGTTTATATTTCATTAGTAATAAAAAAGGATAAGCATAATTTTAAATTATTTTACTTTTATACATATAGCTTATTCGATATATTTAGAATATTTAAAAAGTAAGCAATTGTGAACAAATATTATAACAATATTTAATTGTTATATATTCACATAAATTAACGATGTATTTATATTTATAACACCTTTAGTACCCGCATGTGTTTTGCTCTTTTATGATCGGTATTTTATTAACTAAATACCTACTGATGTCTTCCTATATTTATATAGTACCTTACAAATATGACATGGTGCTAGAAAGTAGAAATTTTTGGTAAATCGATCTTTTCTGATAAAAGGAAATTAGATGAGGTCATTTTAAGCTTTTGGCCACAGCCTAAGAATCGTTAGGTACATTGCGATAGATTTGTATTATTAGTAGGCCTAGACGTTAATTTAAGATGAAAGATTATGAATTGAAATGAAGATTAATTAGCACACAACTGTACAGCTACGAGAACCACAACTACTAGTGAATAGTTGTGGTTGCTATTCTACATGATTATTATTCATATCAAAACTCATATTGGTACTGGACTTAATAGAAAAAAATTGATGCGGCCGTGCGTCGTGGCGCGGGGGCACTAGCATGTGACTGTGCAATGCCTCGAAAAATTTGGTTGAAAATGGGAAACGTAGTGTTTCAACACCAGGTCTCTTTTGCCTACCCTGCTAAGTGCGGGGTACAGCGTGAAGTAGATTTATTTTGACGTTCCATTGGTTTCTTTAGTATTTATTTCCAAAGTACATACAGTGGATGTGGTTGACTTTGCAATAACAATAAAGTGTTTGATTGTTATTTACTATTTGTGTACTATACTCATATGTACATTCTACCAAAAATCGATTCTACCAAAGATCTTCATCGATTGAAACTGAAAGAAATCCCAGGATACGAATGCAATCGTAGCATCAAAGAAACGGGATGGCATATAATCTTGGACTGCTCACTGCTTTCTTTAGCTCGTATGCACCTAGAAACTTTAATGAACACCAAGAAAGAAAACTCCAGGCTTAGCTTCTCTGATAACTAACAAACAGAGGCTCCCAACTTTCTTGAAGTTCTTAGAGGATATCTCTCAGATAGCCATGGCTAGAAATGGTAGAAAGATAGCAGCAAAAAGTATAATTATAATACTTAATACTTTTTGTAAAATTATTCATTTTAACACTACAACTACTTAGGAATAAAGTAAAAAAGAAAAATGTCCTTAAGTTGCTTTTATTTATTGAAGCCATAGTTACAATAATTAATACTATCGGTACATATAGAATTACATAATTATTTCTATCGTTTTAAAATAAGATTACAGTGATTATGTTGTTGATTGTAACGTACAATGAGTTATATTTGAATGTTTTACCTCTGCTCTTGCGGTTTTCCGTGACAATACCTAATTATAAATAGTCATATTTTTTATACAACGCTTAAATATGTAGAACTTTCAAATACAACAGCTACAGCCTATAAAATCTAAACACACATTATATATCGAATATTTATTTAATCAAACGTCATTAAAACTTTGTATAGTGATTAAAGTATGTTGGAGTAAGATCACTAATGGCGTCAAGACCTTAATTAATCATAATTTTTAAAATGTTAGTCATATTCGCCCCCAAGTCGGCATATAACATTTGCCTTTAGTGTGGCCAACATTAAAAAAATATAAGTAATTTGTTGGTAATTTTAACAATACGGTCTTCAATCACCAATATCAATCTTACTTTAACCTACCTTATATGATACTACTTTAAATTGTTTCAATAATACATGAATATGTAGATGATACTATAAACATTACAACTTGTTGATGACACGCTATTCAATTAACATATTATCAAATTCGAACGAAAAATTCTATCCAATTATAATATTGTGATTCATTAAGCGTAAATTAAATTTCTTATAACTACAATAATAACATATTTAAATAACTTAAGCTGTTTAATTATAATATATTAGCCAAAACATTTATACACTACGCTCGTTTTTGAATAATATTTAAAAATAATCACGAAGCATTTAAAATTCCAGCAATCCAATTAATTGTATATATTGTTTGTAAGTAAATACATACAAATAAATTTATAAAAAAATAATAATTAACAAACATTATATACATCTTTTAAAAATTAAATAATACATATATAGATATTTTAAATTTATTGAGATCTTAACAATAAGCACAATAATTATATGTAAGTACTTATTATATTAGGTTTTAGACAGTAAAGGTGAAAAGTATTAATTGTTTTTGCATTTTACGTCTAGTAATTAAATAATAATTGTTTCATTAGTTTTTTAACACTATTAGGAATGTGAAGTGTCGAAAGCTAAAGATTTACAGCGCACAGATAATTTTCTTTTTGTCAAAAATTGATATGACATACCCTTTACTATATGACAATTATATAATCTATGACCCTAAATGAAAAAATAAAAATAAAACATTACATATTACTTACAAAATTTTTACTTTAAAATATAACAATTTCTATATTTTGTCTTTCTAAAGTACCTTTAACTTTACACATCTGTTACTAAATGTATAAAGAAAACAGAAAATCTTTAGCCCTCTATAATTAGGTTAATATGGTTAAATATATAATTATATTTTACTATATATTTTAACATTTTGTTTTGTAAATATATTATGTTTTGTACTTTGTTTTAAATATAATTATAAAATAAATAATTTCATAATAAATTTATACTTTTCCCCTTTACCTAGTTATGCTATGTTATGTCTAATAAAAGACATGTGGTGTATTTTTATTTACCTTACAGTGAATTGAGGCCTCCATTTTTGAATGGTAAGAACTTTGAAAAGCCTAAATAGAATTAAAATGAACACTTTTAAAACCAATGTTTTGTACTAAAATTAAAAATTTAGGCAGAAGATTTTATATACTAATATAGATAATTTTCTTATACAAATCAAAATACAAGCCAATTAAAATATTTTTTTTTTGTTTTTTTGAAAAGCTTCAACGATCCACACACAATTTTAAGCCTTACCGGTTAAAAAACAGAGGCGAATGGTTATGTTTCATTTATATCTATACCCACGTTATATGTTTACTAAAATTCGATAAAACACCTATAATAAGAATCAACAATATCATAGTGCATTAATATATATCGTAAGATTCTACTATGCCACAATATTTCTGGACTTATCCACCATTTCTATTTATAACTCTAGCAACTTTCGTAGCTTAGCATTGTTATAGTCAATAAGTCTGAAAATATTCATTTAAATATACCTACGTGACACATATTTTGACTAAATTTTGGTACTTTCGACTCAATTCGTTTTAATTTATACAAACAATACTCTATTATACAAAAATTGTTTTTTTTTTTAATGTAGGATCGCATTTACTTGGAAATGGAAAGTCGAGGTATTATGTTTAACCACAATATAAAAACTAGGTTAAAATAAAACGTGTGAGTTGAAAAGGTTTATATTATTTCTCTCTTATAATATTATAAGTAATTTAAATCAAACATTGAAACGTGCTGTAATAATATATGTTTTATAATTAACTAGTACAAGCTACGTATAATTTACACACAGAAAAGATAAATACCGGATTATATTATATTAATATTTCCCTATAAGTATAACAATAACGAATAATAATATGTTCGTTTATAATGATGATTATCATAGACAGATGACTATTTATAATCTACATTTATTCCATTAATGACTAGATCGTTTAAAAAAAAAAA
>JBAIZZ010000133.1:91072-109390 GCA_037355905.1 Heliconius aoede
CCTAGAAAATATTATAAAAACTGTTAGTATAATAAAAATAAATTCACCTGAATTAAAGATATGGAAGGTCTAAATTTTTTTATTTGGACGTGGGATAATTAATAATTATTATTGTGAAAAGAGAAAATTTTGGAAAGTTATTATTTTTTTTCTATTTAGAATATGTTGGGATGTCGATTAATAATCTACGTTATTTAACAATAAGATGCAGTTTAAGGAGTTTTTTTTTAAATTAGTTATTTGATTTATATCGGTGTGAATCGATATCATCATTTCACTTAAGCAAAATTAGCGTTTATATGAGATAAGCGTAGCATTCTTGAAAGACAATTAATATATTGTTTTTTGAAGCATAAATCGTTTATATTTATAGTTTATAGGGGACAATTGTATATTTTTAGTACACATGACTAGTTATAACAGCAATATTAGACACAAGATATCACAAGAACAAAATAAGCTTAGGTTAGTTTGTGGGGTAGTTTTCATTGACAGCTTTTTAAATATAAAATGAAAATTTTAAATTATTTTTATTGTCTATATAATATTGCAAAAACTAATTAAGTTGTCAATGAAAACGTAATGTAGTATCAGCTATGAGTAAATATATAGAAGACGGCATGAAACTTCAGAGACACACGATCATACGAAGGTACGGTAGAACAGATAAAGCCAACACTTAAAACTCATACACAAGACAGTAACTAGGACAAAAATGCAATTAATTATTTCAAATTTTCAAATTTTCGTAGCAATTGCTCTCGTAATAAAATTTTACGCGGTATTTAATTGCAAAAATGTCTTAATTACTCACAGGTCTGCATGGCCAGAATAATTTGGCATTAGTGAGAATTAATTTTAGAAATTTTATTTTATGTTCTATTTGTTTTCTATACACTTTTGCCAAGTTAATCTATATCAGGTATCACCAATAATGACACTGCCAACTTACCAAAAGTAGGTTAAATATCAAATAGTAATAACAAAATACGATATATTACTATTTATATAATATAATATAAGTTACTTCTAAATTAAACTGCGGTTACCGAAACTTGTTCACACAAAGTTGGCTGAAAATGTGAGAAAAAAATATGGCATGATTATTAGTCTAAACACTTGTTATGTAATAAAATAAGACTTGAGAGCGACATGCTCTAATGTGTACACAGCGTCTAGTGCGGAAACTTACCAATAATTAAGGCTAAAATAATAATTCCAATGACCGCTGCGATTATCATCATCTGTCAAAGAAAACAATCGTTAATGAAAAAAAAATAAATAATAAATAAAATAAAAAAAAAATAATAATTAAAAGTACTTTTAAGTTAAAACATAGTCAATGTCAACGTTTAGTTTATAAGATTAGTACAGTTCAGAAAATTTATATGTAATTTTTAATTGTAGTATTCACACTGGGCGATATAAAACATAGATATATTTAGATATAATATGTAATAGATATATAAAAGAAACTAATTATATTAAATAATCAACAATCAAGGCACCTTTAAGTTCTGCAACCAGAATTTGCTTTTCAGTTTCCCTGCCTGCTGCTCGAACTGTGACGCGCCCTGCTGCAAAGCATCTGAAAAAAGTAATCATGAAGACATGTGTCACAAAAATATTTTTTTTTACGGATAAATACATATTATATATTATATATTTTTTTAGTTTCACACTGTATCTCGTATATAGCAGACCATCCCCATCCCTAATAAGACACTTCCTTTGCCCAATTTCCGCCTAATTCTGGGCACTTGCACCAATAATGGCCTCAAAATTATATATTGTATGTGAATTATATAATTTAAACTAAATTTGAACTTATCAGACCTTTAAAATCAAATATTTATTTTTATTTACATACTATTGACATATTAATTTTTATTAACATTATTGAACCACCCTACCTGCCCTGTCATCGAGCTCTGACAGCTTTTGATCTCTCTCCAATACTTTCTCTACATTTGTTTTCATTATATCAACCACCTGGGAAAGAGAAAAAAAATTATGATTCAAAATAAATCCGAGATTCTTATACGTTATTTTAAAACAATTTCAAATAAAGAAGACTTAATACTTTTATAAAGAATAATTATCATTTGTTTTTTAAGATTTTATATAATAAATCAGCTTCACGCTGTATCCCGCGCAGAGGGAAGGAACATAGTGTTCAGACACTCCGTTTCCCATTTTTTGCATAATAATTTACCTAATATTTGTATTTTCATTGAAAGACTTATGGTATGATAATTTAAAAGCTAAGTTTTGAATAACTGTGAGACGTAAGTAGTATATAAACAAGAACATATTACCTCATCCACTTGTGCCTGTGTCTGTTGCAAGCGACGCTGCGCCGCGATCTGTTGAGGGGTTTTCGGGCCTCCTACCGGCATATCATCGCCACCTGGCGCCAGACCTCCTTCTGTGGCCCTGAGGTAACGAAATTAAAGTGTAAAATATGTTAACATAATATTGTGAGACGTTCGATTAACAATATATTTTGAGCTTCAGAATCGAACAGAAAGCTCGATTTGGAGAAATGTAGCATACACTATAGCTTTACCTAGAGTCTCTTCTATATATAATAGAAATAACATCAAGCCATATCCAATTATTGCCAAGTTTTTTGAGGACTCATTGAATTTACAAAAGTAGAATGGGAAATTCTATCGCTACAACCATACGTTAGCTTTTTTTTTTAAAAAAACAGAAAAGTTTAAAGTAAATCGTTCATCTATTATATATAAAAAAACGTGTCACGTTGTATGTCCTCGATGGACTCTTAAACTACTAAGCCGATTTTAGTTTTGTTTAAGTACAAATTTTGTACTTAAACAAAACAAACTTGAAATATAGGATAGCTTATATCTCACTTTATAATTACAATATTATTATTTTACTGCAAATTATTTGTTTATTATTGAGTAATTTATAACATTTTGGATTATCGTTAGCTTCAAACGATTCGACAGATGGTGATATCTGTTAACTGTATGAAAGTACTGTACTGTAGGAAAGAGGTAAAGATTCAATAGATGGTGCTAAGTTAAGAGAACAAAAGTGTCATTATACCATCAATACATAGTAAAAGACCAAGTCATTTTCCGCGCTGTCTGTCCCTATGTATGCTTAGATAATTAAAAACTTCGCAATGGATTTCGAAGTGGTTTTTTAAAGAGATAAATTGATGCCAAGGAATGATATGAATGAGGACGGTATGGCAAGGGATAGAAATCTTAATTGCATTGCAAACATATATTGTATATTAAGACATAATTAGTATATATATATACAAGTAAATAATTCCGTAATTTAAGCGGGCCACCGGGTCGCTAGTACTAGTTTAAAACGATATAATACATAGATATATATATATTTATTGTTTTAATTAAGATTAAGTTTATAGTTCGGTCAAAGACTCCATTATATAACTTTTTTCCCCTAAATGTTCTAGGCATTTATATTACCGTTGAGACTTAGTAGATATTAAAGGATCGTTGACTTGTTTATTTTAGTTTTTTATTGATATTGTTCAAATACCATAGACATACTACGCTGTATGCTGCATATAGCAGGGTAGGCAGAGAGAATCTGGAAACTTAGTATAGAGATCTTGCATTCTCATTTAGACATAACCATTCCCCACTTTCCATCGAATTATGGAGGCATTGCGCGTTGAGTGATGTGGAACTCAATGCCGCACCTTATTTTACCAGACCGAGGAAATGAAGATATAGAGTATTTTAATTTCCTCGAGTGGAAATCAAACTCATTACCTGTCCCGTTTACAGTTGCACGCTTGTGCCCCTGCACCAAAATGGACCTCGTAATCTTAATAATACTACATTAAATTTACGAAATACATTATAGTGTTTTAACACAGCACTGTTTTTCAGTGAAAAAATGTGCTGTTTCTCGTAACATTCTCGTAACTTAATGAAAAGTTTTTTTTTTTTTTTTTGTTCTATATTTATGTGGTAATTTAATATTATCTATTAAAGATAAAATAATCAAACATAACAAAATTACACAAAATCGGTAAAATTACATCTTACATATACTTAAAATTTTCATTTTTAAGAATGTGTTTTTACTGGCTTTGGTTTTATAAAACCACTGAAAAAAACCGTTTTGAGTAGTCTGTTCTGTTTACGAGTGCCTCTGGCGCGTCACAATAGACGGCCGTGGCGGGCTTTCTTCATATCTTTACAAAAACCGCACGGAAAAACACTTGTAGTCTTATTTACCAACATACTGGTTTTATATACACAAAATTTATTATGCATTGCCTGTTGAGTAGCGTAACTCGACACCGCGCTTTGCCTCTACCCCAGAGCGAGGAAATTAAAGTATAAATTTTAAAAAAATATTTCATTTTCTCGAATGAGGATCGAATCTACAACCAGTCGCGTTAACCCACGCACTTGTGCCCCTGCGCCACGACTGGTCTTAGTTATGACATAAATAAATAAAATCATAAACCAGCTTCACGCTATATCCCGCACAGAGCAGGGTAAGCAGATAGTATCTAAAGTTAAGACAATACGTTCCCCACTTTTTTCCGAATTCTGGAGGCATTGCGTGTTGAGTGGCAGAACTCTATGCCGCGCTTTGCCTCCACACCCGAGCGAAGAAATGGAAATATAAGCGTAAATAAATATTTCACTTCCTCGATCGAACCCACAGCTGTCGCGTTACAGTCACACCCGTGTGCCGCTAGGCCACGACGACATGACGCCGTTATGATATGTATTTTATAGTAAAAATGTTCATCTTCTCTATCAATCGCTCTTTTAACAAATTTTTCACGAATGTCTACAGTTACAGTCGATGAGTTCATCAGATTTCCTAAATTTCATCTGAGGAATGAGGTTGCTTTGCAAACAATTTAAGCTTAAACGGTTTACTTATTCACTAAGCTGCTATGTGAACGTTGTTCTTCGAGATTGTGTAACGCTTTTACTACTACATACATTATTCTCAATTTTTTTTTTAAAGTTTTGAATTTTTTTCATATGTATAATATCTATATATATATAAAACTTCCTAGATTTTATGAATGAACTTTGTAACAACACATAATATAAAATATATTATAAAAGGCTCTTATTACTTCTACATACTATTTGGCAAGCATTCTGCAAAGTGTCGCGCTCCACTTGGTCTGCTGCCAGGTCGTGCGTCCTTTATATGTAGTTTAAGTGGTCTTCACCAGAAAGTACAAACTGAAGTGGCTATTCGTTAAGCCAACACGTAATTGTCAATTTTAATAGTTAAGATTTTATTACATATTTTTCATTTTAATGAGAATTTTATGTTATAACTAATCCAGAAAAAAAGCTTCACGATAAGCATATATTATAAAAATCAGTTAAATGCGAGTCGGACACGCCCACTGAGATTTCCGTTACTATTTCAGGATTGTAGTCCAACGGAAAGTTCAATTAATAAAAGTTGGCCAACTTAAGTTTGAGCGCATATGCAATAGTTTTGTATGACACAATACTATAAATTGAAGTTTGCAATGACGAATAACTATAATAGTGACATTTAGCACTTCATCAAGATTGAAATTATACTCTATTATATTATACTAATTATAATAAATATTTCAGCCAGCCACGCGGGTCTGCTATTATATTCATAAATATATATTATAAATGAAAAAAATATAGTTATACTTTTAGTAATAATTTAATATGCCCACAGAAGTTCCCAGCGAATTTACGAGGCATTGCGTGTTGACTGGCGGAACTTAACGACGTGCTTTGCCTCGACACCAGATCGAGGAAATGAAAATATGAAAAATGAAAATTAATATTTAATTTCCTCGAGTGTATACTTTTCCTCAGTGACACACTTGTCCCAACACCAAAACTGGCCTCAATTATGCTTATTACTATGACTATTGACAAAAAAAAAACAAACGTTGAATTCACAAAATTGAGTTTAAATTTGAAAATATGATAAAATAAAAAAAAGGTATATGGCGTCTTGTATATCTATCCAGTAGATAGGTAAACAAGACACCATAAGAGCATCTCTTATGCTCAACAGGCTCTCTTCACTTTTAATTAGAATTTGCTTTAAGGTTAAAACTGGTGACCATAATATAAAGTGCTTCTTCTATTTAATTTTTCATAATTTTTTTATTAAATTTCTTCAAAATATTATTAATACTTTGTCAGTATAATTTATTGTTTAATGTACTTTATTTTTCAGCATTTATTGTATCCTGCGCATAACAGTTTACGCAGGGGAAGCCGAGTGTTATATGATTTCAAGTAGGAATCGAATGCACAACCGTCGTGTTTACAGTCAGACGTGAGTATTGAGAAATATCAGTTATTTTTGTTTGTTTTTGAGGATTTTATTCGAACAAAAGTTAATGAGCTTTCGGAATAATTAAAATACAATGAAAAGCTCCACGTTCATTATCGATATTGAATATTTTTTTGTTTTCCGTTTTATCCCGTAGCGCAGGGTAGACAGGCTGAGTTTTGTATTATTATGAATTTTAAATTTCAACACTGCGCTTTGTTTCATCCAGATTGGATCGAACCTCCTACCACTGCGTTTATAGTCAGACGTGTTCTCTCTTCGCCATGACTTCGTGACTTTTTATTATTTGTAGTGCCTATGTTACACTTTTTTTCTAATTACAAAAATAAACACGAATATAATAATGTAATTGTAGGTATGTAATCGTATATTAATATATTTCAAACCATAAAACTAACATTGTGCCAGCTTAATATTTGAGTTCAGTTTAATATTTGAGTCGAATTAACAAAAGATTCCTTTGTCCTGAAAACATACAAAAGATAACATCACAAATGGAGTTCAGACCCGCATTCGCATAACTGCTGTGTGTACACTAGATTTAAATCAGTTAAATGAGGCTTATTAGTGAAGTGACATATATTTTAAATCATTTTTAAATCTGATTTGTTTTTTTATTAGCTCTACGACATATTTATTTGAAGACTAGTGGCGGCCCCTGTGTGGCTTCGTCTGCTTCAAATTTGAAGAATTCGGGCAAACAATTTAAATTTGTTGAAATTTAAATTTACTAGTATCACGTAAATAATACTTGGAAAAACATGTTTATATTGACTACAATAAATACACTTTAATTTTATTCAACTGAAAAAAAAACTAATATTAAAAAAAAAAATATTTGTAACTTCCGCTTCTGAGTAACATTCCAAATGTGGAAAAAAAAATTATGTTGGCATATAGAAACAACCCTCTTTTCAACTCGTATCCCGTATATAGCGGTAAAGAGAAAACTCACAGTCATGACATTCAGTTATAAAGTCAAGTCACTTTAT
Organism: Heliconius aoede; assembly: GCA_037355905.1. Taxonomy (NCBI): domain Eukaryota; kingdom Metazoa; phylum Arthropoda; class Insecta; order Lepidoptera; family Nymphalidae; genus Heliconius; species Heliconius aoede. Next base: position 98,413 of record JBAIZZ010000133.1, read on the forward strand.
GACAATAGAAATAGACATCCAAGAATAGAATACAAGTTTTTATAGCAAAGTGTTCCTTCGGACTTGAGTATATAACAATAGACTAAATTACGTTACGTAGGGTATCTAGATAATTTCAACGTATTTGATTATTGACATAATTATTTTATTCAATTTTGTCAAGTGACATTTAGTAGATAACGAAAAAAAAGCAGAGGCAGCATAGTGTTAAGACACACCGCTCTCCACTTTCCGTCGAATTCTGAACGCATTGCGTGTTGAGTGGCGGACATAACCGCCCCGCTTTGCCTCGACACCAGAGCGCAGAAATGAAAATATTAAATATTTAATTTCTCGTGTAGGAAATTGAACCCACGACGACGACGTGTTTACAGTCACTCTTTTACGCCCCTGTGCCACGATTTCATCGTATATTGCACCTTAGTATCCAGATCTGTCGAATAGTCGTTTCCTTATGCTTTACCATGAATTGTATATAAGCTGCTGGGAAAATGACTATAGGTTGAAGAATCAATACTCAGTTTCTAGTTTGTTCTGTATAATTATTAGTTATATAGTGGATGTATATATAATATAATAAAATGAAAATGATTTTTTTTTATAAAAATTGAAAAATATTTAAAATTATTCTCGCATACTATATATAATAAATTCTGTTGTAATGCTAATATATAATTCTTATGAAATATTTTCATAGAACATTGTTAGCATTTATAGAGTTTCGTACGTAACAGCAACTAATTTCTTTAACATGGCCAAGACTGTTTTTCTAAGGTTTAGCTTATATTGTATAATGGCCTGTAATATTATTTTGTACTAAAAGTAAATGGTGTCATATAATGCTATGTCATACATGTGATTTTTTTCCACGAGCGAGAATCGAACCCAGAACCTGTCACATTTATCGTCACACTGTGTGCCCCCACTATGAGCCTATATATGTAGATATTACAGACAGAACAGACAAGTTCGGTTTGAATAAGTACATACATTTATACTCTACTCTATCTAGATATAGATACAGAAGGGTTACGATGACATGGCACATGAAATTCAAGAGCCATAAGGCTCGAGTAAAGCGCTATATCGACGTTTTCTTTGAAGACTATCATTGAGAGTCTACGGTAGCTTGTGTCCTATATCGTCTTATTATCTATTGTAGTAAATGTTGTTAGTTCACTCATAGAAAAGTGTACACTTATAGTGTGACGCTGTATCCTGCACACAACTGGGTAGGGGGAGGGAACCTAGTGTCAAGACACTTCATTCCCCATATTTCACTGAATTCTGGAGGGATTGCATTTTGAGTGGCGGAACTCAACGTCCTTTACCTCGGCACCAGGAGCGAAGAAAATGGAAAAAAAGAATTTTATTTCTTCGAGTGGGAATCAAACCCGCTAAGTACACTTATAAATCTTACAATATTTCGTTTTATTTTTTTAACCGAGTTAAACAGTGAATTTTAATCGGTGAACAGACCGAAAATGCTTCCTGTCTTCTAACAAGTATTACGTAATATGTAAGATAATAAAATTCGGGAATTTAAACATAATAATTTAATTTGAGATAATGTATCAAAATTGTTAGGATATAATCGTCGCGATTCTAAACCATATTTATTGTACAGGAATTATTTGAATTTTATTTTAATGAATAGACATCTGACGGACATTATATTATTTAAAGAGATCAATATTTTGTTTATAATGTCAACGTTCATTTTTGTTATTTAACCGAAAAATCAATATTAATAAACAGAAATAAATATGATGAATAACATACGGAATAATCTATAATGTGATATTTAAATTAAATAATTGAATTACATACAAACAAGGCGTTTTTTTCTTTATATTGGCGTTCACTTTGCTATATTGTTGAAAGTTTTGGACCAAGAATTTAGATAATACTTACATGTTATCTGCTGTCTTTTCTTGTATAGATAAAGAAAATCCGAAAGTAATTCACAGATGGTTATCTAAATGTTCATTCACTTTAGACACCCCGACCTATGCACCTTCACTGCCCGAGCCCAAATGAATGTATTTTATGAATGGGATGCTCACTAGGTTTTCCCCACAAGTATATCGGACAACCTATTTTTAGTACAGCCCTTTATACCACGAAAGGAGGTTCCCAAGGTTCCTAAGCTAAGTAATCCAGGTTCCAGTGACTCCAAATCAACACTAATGTGGTTCAGTCGCGAGAACAATGCTCAAATACGCGGCATTAAATAAAATATAGACAGATCAGAAAACCTTCCGTGACGAGTTTTCAGATTTGCATGAAAGAGGGCGCGTCTATGTATTCCCTATTAGGTACGAATGGTCTAAAAATACCATCTAATAGTTTAGACGAAAATTAACTTAACTGCGTATAAGTATAAAGTCCCAATTTCTGTAAAACATCAAAGTGGAAGTATTGGTGTGTGAGTTTTATTGGGCTTGTGTGTGTTTGTGTCGACGCATGCGTACTACGACGGAGTGAGGAACAAAAATCAATTCGGGTATGTGGGTGTTACGTAATGATATAGACTGTTTTATACTAATTCTGTTCTGTTAATTTTATTTAATATCTATATAGCTCTAGGGTTAAATCTCTGATAAGACGTATAATACAAATGTAGGTAGATATTAAAAGAAAAAGTCGACATTTGTTCTTTTGTATTTATTGATCGGATGCCCTTTAAATTTGCTGTGTACATAGTTCACTATCGAGGTTGTATACAATAATAGATATGAATGCTTAAATATTATTATCTACTCATAGAATTTCCTTAAATTAAAATGTAGAGATGATAGAACAATTAGAGAAAGAGAGAGAGAGAGAAAAACTAATGGATTTCTATAAGCCTCAATATATTAATTAGTTCATTTAATAGTATAAAATATGGGTCAATAAAGTAAAATATTGAATAATACCATATATAATATCATGTATAATATGTATATTTACTTTACATCACGCTTTATCCTCTACCGCGTGGCAAAGTTCAGAATATTCCAAAGTTATATTTGACAAGCTGTTAGCTTTGTGGTTGCTAGCGATGGTTAAGCTCTAGTAGTTTTAATTAACCAAGGATTAAATTCAAGGGAGTTAAATTTTTATTATTATGGTAAAATATTGATAGGTCATGTATTATAAATAAATTCTCATTGTGATGCAGTTGAGAAACTAGTTATTGTAAACTAAATCCAAGAGGTGATCGAGTTCAAACTCAAATACAAAATATTATTTATTCAAATAGACTACTATTTGCACTTTTGAATTGGTGAGTGAACATATTAACAAAAAAGCTACCACCGGCTCGGAAGGCAGTTCTGCTGAGGAGAGACGGTAAGAAACTCACAGTTGCTCTTTTCAAAATCAATGGTATAATTTGATTATTACATGAAATATAAATAGGCAAACTAAGGATACACTGCGGAATTTTATTATAATATATACACGTATACTCAAACCATAAAAGATTTATTAACATTTTGTGGCGAAATCTTGACGTGACAAGCTTATTTTTATTTGTCGTTCCTATCGTATGTCTATGACTATTTTTACTATTAAATCAGCATCAAGCTGTATCCCGCACACAGCTGATTAGGCAGAGGGAAATTAGTATTAAGACACTCCGTTCCCCACTTTCTGCGGAATTTAGGAGGCATTGCGAGTTGAGTGGCAGAAATCAACGCCGCCTTTTGCCTCGACACCACACGGCGAATACATAGAAATATGAACGTAAATAAATATTTCACTTCCTCGAGTGGGGATCGAACTCACAACCGTCGCGTTCCAGTCACATCCTTGTACCGCTGCGCCACGACGACCTATTTTTGCTATGACACTGTATATTTTGTCAGACAAACTGAACCCGAAACCATCGCGTGCAGCTGCGCTACGACGCCAACCAAAAGAAAATGTGACTTCATTTAATATAAAATCATAGAAAATAATAGAAAATGCATATGCACATTCTAACTGCGAACAGTTCGTAAAAGTACAATATTTTTCTTCAAAGAAAATAGCGATTATTTGTCTGTAGACTTCTATGTGTATTTATAATACGAAATGCTAGTTCAGCGTTTTCGAGTGACGACTATGATTGGTACGACAGAGGATGCTGTATGCATCCCTTTATACTATGTTTAGCTTAACATTGCAAAGATTTTATAAGAGTTTAGTGTTTTATATAAAAGAAAATGAATGTTATTTATAAGTATTTTAAAATATTTATTTTATTTAATATATATATATAAACTTTTTTTTTCGAATTCTGCATTTCGTGTTGAGTAGCGGAACTCAACGCTGCGCTTTGTCTCGACACCAGAGCGAAGAAATTAAAATATTGTATTTCCTCGTGTGGGTATCAAACCCACAAACATTTTTCCTGCCTTTTTCTTGCATAGAAGGGTAGGCAGAAGGAATCTAGGGTAAGACATCCTGTTTCCTATTTCCCATCCAACTGTTCAGACCACTTTGACTTCACAGGTTGACTTATCAATATAAATAAACATCAGGGAAATCGATTTTATCTTATTTGTTTGCTGTATTTAAATAAATTTATTCTAATTGTGCAACGTTTGTTGGCCTTCGCTTCAAATTATTTAGGGTCAAGGTAGTGTAGATCATCTTCTCGTGGTTAGTAGTAAGTAATTTTTAAAATAATGTTAATAAGTTAGAAATTAGTCAGAGGGAACATGAGTACTTATCGGTATTGTGTGTTGAGTGATGGAACTTAACGCCGCGCTTTGCCTCGACACCAGAGTGAAGAATTGAAGATATTAAATATTCATTTCCGAGTCGAGGGACTCGGAAATGAACCCTCAACCTCCTCAACGACTGGCCTCATTTATTACATTTTTTTATTTGTAATATAACTCTTATAATGTCTCACATAAGTACATACATACTTTTATTTATATGTGTCAAAATTTAAAGTTACAAAATGACACCAAACTTTTTCTGAACTGAAAGTGACAAAAATGGTTTACCAAATAATTTATTTTATTATAGTATACTTAGTAATATACTGAATTAAGTTGACTTCACCCATTCTTATTCGTTGGTTTTATATTAGAGAGTTAACTGTATTTACAATAAAATCAAACATCAATGCGAAAAATAAAAAAGTCCAGTTATGTTTTACGACTCACTGTACATAGGTAAGTGTTCTGCAAAAGAACTCAAATTTTAACGTTTGTTTATTGTTTTACTTAAAATTACACTCAAATTCGTATTTTTAAATATATCATATTTTGTTAATCGTAAACTTTGAGTTTTTTTTTATTTAATAGCTCATATTTTTGATTTTTTTATCTATTTCAGGTATATTTTTGATACCTTGTCCGTCAAAGCAGCATTTTGTTTGGGTAAATATACGTATACTTATGCTACAAAGTAAATTCGAATTTGTGACCATGCCAATTAATCTGGCAAATTATTTACTTCCTCATTATATTTTACATTTGCATATTTGTGTCAGAATATTACGTAAACGTCATTAGACGGTAATCTAGACATTAAAAAATATATTATGAAATATATAAATTATCTAGAACGTGAAATAATTAAAAGCACATAAAAAGAATGTGGAGTTGTAGTAAACAATGTTACAGACTTACAAACGCTAATTGAAACAACGATTTCTAAAATTAAAATTATAATATATTAAATCAGCTTTACAGGAACTTAGTGTTGAGACACTCCGTTCCCCACTCACAACTCTTCACAATTTCTAGGTATTAATATAAATTATAAAAATGTTGTTGCTATTTCAATCTTCGTGCGTTTTGTAATTCCAAAAAAAAAAACTCAAATGTCATTCCATATTTGAGGATAATTTATAACGCGTGGGTAGTTTAACAGTTCATTACATCGTGATAAAGGTCACTCACTCTAGTCGGGCGTACTCATATACTATACATATCATATTTTAGAGACCTATTTTTTTATTCAGTGGGTTTTTATTTCTTAGAGAATAAATAGTGTCAAAAATTACCAATTTATGATTCCGTTAAGAAGTAGTTACATTAAACAAAACAAGACATTAAATTTCACATAAGATAGTATGGAATAACACATTAATTATCTCTCTAACCATTGTTTTTTAGCCTTTACATTGGTGTCTACTAGCCGACATTTGCAATCACACCTGGATCCCGGAGTGTGGCACTGAAAATGAGAAGAACGTGCACGGGAAAAGACTATTTATTGACGAATGCGACATGTACGAATATAATTGCGATTTTGAGAGCGGTACGTAATGTTTGTACATCAAAGTTGCCTTCGTAATATTTAAAATTAAAATTATTACTATATACTACTTTATTATTACATATTCTCTAAAGAAATTATCCATCTAATGATTAATTGTATTTATGTTTAAATTCAATGATAAATAGACGTATTTTTATAAATAAATATTAATCTATAGTTTCAAATAATTATGTTTGCAGATTATTTTGCTGTTAACTATTCAGATTGCTTTAACGTGCCAATAACGCAGTGTCCGACTCGTCCGCCATGCCCTTCAAGGCCAACGTGTCCTGACCACAGATTTCATAGAATGGGTGTCAAGTACCGATTCCTGCCATCCAGAAGAATGTCTAAGACCCCCAGAAGTACAACAAAGGTTAATCTACCAGCTCATATGTTGAAAGGAAAAAGGAGATACTCTCCAACGTGGAAAAAGAAAAAACGGAGGACTAGGATAATGTCGACTATGAACATCGCAACTGTGAAAATGGACACGAAAAGGACAAGCCCTATTAATGTCAGGACAGTGATACTGAAAAAAGAAACAATAATAAAAAATGGAAAGAAAATGGTAAAAGTTGTAAAGGGTTTTATTAAAAAGAAAATAAATAACGATAAATCAGATTTCTTAGAATAAAAAATATGTTGTTTATGGAGCATAAAATGTATAGTGTTTAGATATGTATAACATTATTTTCCATTCGTCTAAAAAAATATACTAAATGTTCGTGACATAATAGAAACTGTTTTTTTTTGTATTAGAGAGTTCCATAGAAAGATGCCAGAGCAATTACTGAATTTAATTCTACTTTTAAATTTATGGTACAGATTCACCCTAGAACATTATATACCGGTATGCCATTATATTTATTATATATAAATATGACTTTAATTATATATATAAATAAAAAAGTGTTTTAATATCTATTTATTATTAGCTTATTATTGTTGTCATTGAGGTCAATGGTGGCGCAAGAGCACAATCATGTGACTGTAAACGTGACAGGTTGTGGGTTTGATTCCCACACGAGGAAATCAAATATCTAAAATTTTCACTTCTTCGCTTCTGTGTCGAGACAAAGCGCGACGTTTAGCTCCATCACCCAACACGCAATATTTCCACAAATCGGCGGAAAGTGGACAAAGGCGTTCTTAACACTAGGCTTCCTCTTTCTACTCTGTTACACGCGGGATACAGCGTGAAACTGATTGGTTAACTGATTGATTTATTATTGTCAGCCACCAAAATTTTGCCTATTTGCACAAACTTGTAACCATACTGGGATACCGATATGTGGGTTCGAAACCAACTTAAAACTTAATAGAATGTTTTTGGACGAATGTGACATGTTTGAATACAACTGTGACAATCATAGAGGTATGTTCACATTTATTTTGTTAAATAGATATTTGATTTTCCTCGTGTACACATTTATGAAGACACAACTCAATGTCCGTGTTATAAATGTTCATTTTGTGTTATATAAAAATATTTTGTAAATATATAAATAACATTTTTGTAGTTTTTAGCATTGGCTATTGTAGACGTGACGGTTGTGGTTTCGATTGCCACTCGGGGAAATAAATTAATGAATTATTTATTTAGTGTTTTTTTTTTGGCTCTGGTTTGCAAAGCAAAACGGGCTATTATATGTACTCATGATCAAAAGCCTGAAAAATTAGGCGGAAAGTATGGAATGGAGTGCCTTAATATAAGGTTCCTTTTGCCTACTCTACTTATATACATTATTTGATACTGCGTGAAGGTGAAAAAATAGTTTCATTCTAAATTGTGTTGGTGGTGTTTTTTTTTTACAAAATATCTTTTTATATTTAACTATAATAATAATTACATATAGATAATAAATAAATAATTTTGTAAAACAGTTTCCTCTATTTCCATAGTTTTACTTTTTGTTTTGTATATCGTCACTTAATAGTGAAGTGAGTGAAGTCACATGTTTGGTCAAAGTGAGATATATATGTCGTGTCTTGATTCTCTTTACTGCCAAAATGACGATATTACAGTAGGTATATTTCATTGAAATAATTTTACAATAATTTGACAGTGTATTATCAAATTGGAGTTGACAATAACTGTTCGGAAGAAACTGTGGAAACTTCGACTAATCCCACGCAAACGTCACCAATGGAACATACTTCGTTGAATGAAACTTCACAAAGTGTCATGGACACTACAACTACAACAGAAATGACAACAACTACAACAGAAATGACTACAGCTACAACAGAAATGACTACAGCTACAACAGAAATGACTACAGCTACAACAGAAATGACTACAACTAAATTAGTTACCACTACACATGAAACGGCTAGTGATGTAACTACAGAGAATATGACAAATTCGACTGATTCTACAACACAAACCACTTCAGAATCAACAATGAGCGAAACGAATGTAACACAAACAACTGACGCAACAATACCTACAATTCAAACGACCACTGAAGAATCAACAAAATTATCGACAAGCGAAAGTAAAAATGTATCAAACGAGACAAAATCCATTTTAACAACATGTACTGCACGTCCATTCAACACAACTATTCCGCAGAATAGTTTAGATACAAGTTTTAGTCCAACCACTCATACTACTATAACAGTCAGCTCAACGTCATCCAGCTCACATGAAGATATTCCTATTACTGAAACAACGGCGACCACTAGTAAGACACAGACCTTCTCGGATCCTTGCGAGTCATATCCAATAGATTGTGATAGACCAAAAACATGGGAAACCACACTCAAAGGTGAAACGAGAGACTTCTTCCAAATATTAAAAGCCCGTTTCGGAAATCGGTTTAGGATTTTAGAAGACACAACTCACTGGCCTCGTCGAGTAACTCCCCATGTCAATGATGTAGATGATGATTTTCAATTTGGCCATCATAATGAAGGCAAGGAATTTGATTGAGCAATTAGAGTATAAAAGTATTCTTCTTTTTTTTAATTTAAGTTTCCACTCACTATAAGATTAACCTTGAGATCTAATTAATCTCGAATCGTGAGAACGTACACGTACGTATTATACTGTCACCAGTATTGTAATTAGTGTCTAATGTCAAGGTATATACCCTATACGAAGATAAAAAGCTGATAACGTTTTCATTGTTCTGTATAATTTAAGGTATTTTTTTTAATGGAACGCATGCTCATACATGCAAGATACAATTTAATCTGAACTTTCAATGGTGGTGTTACCCCACAACCCAAAACCATTTTATGAATTATATGTAATTTGCATATGTTTAATAGACTAAAAGTGGTACTAAATAATTCTAACCATATAAAAATTTGATTATGAATGAATTTGAATTATATGTGACAGCGAAAAGACAGTTAGGAAATTTGCCTTCTTGTCTCATTGAAAAACGAACAAACGAAAGAGAATACTGCAAGCGTTTGCCGTATTCCTATAGATTTTTCCCGTATAGGTACAATTTTAGTATAAATAATCTGGCATATATTTGTGAATTATTACAAATGTGTTTATCACAAAAACAAGTACTTAAACTTTTATTAATTAGTGAACAATTTGCCAGCATGTTTTTATTTTGAATAGACCGTGTCCGCGCAGTCCGCGCAGTGAGGCAGCGAGGCACGTAGTCACATGTTGTGTAACCTCGTTAAAATTGCATTGAACTTGGCCCCGCTGGCTGCTTGAGAAATCGTTATATGAATATGTAAGGGACGTTTGTATAGAAAAAATATTTGATCTACCGGTGTTCTTTTTTATGATTATACATACGGCTGTTTTATCAATAAAAAAAGAAACTTTACAGTATAGCATACTGTAATTATTACAAATTGCATATTTTTAAATCGAGTACGGAAATTGATTTAAAAATCTTAATTAGAATTTAGTTGGACGTTTTTCAACAGCGGACTAACGGTGAATAATATTTTAAAATGTAATGAAGTTACAATTTTAGTTAAAATATTAGAGGTAGATTTTCCCAAAAACAGATTTCTATATGGTTTTTAAAATAGTTGACTAGCTTCAGGCCTGTACGAGTTAAAGCGTGCGAACGTAAAAGCGACCGGTATTGGGTTCGATTACCACTCTAGGTAATGAAATATTTCATATTTCCATATTTTCATTCTGGCAAAGCGCAGCGTAGAGTTTCAGATATCCACAGAAAATTAAGAATAGAATTGAATGAATGAGAACGCAGTGACTTAACACTAGGACTTAACAATGTTCCCTCTGTCTACCCTGATGTGTGGTATACAACATGAAGCTAAAAAAACAAAAAAAAAACTTGATACCAATTTCAAATAACTAATTGTGAGGTATACTTGTAATATATTCCTCTCGTGAGGCGTTCCGGGTACATATTCAAACAAAAGGGCTGTATTTTCTTCATTTTTCACAAGATCTTAAAACGATCTAGTAACCTATTTACATGACACGTGTACAACGGTGTTCTACTTACAAAGTATCTTGTTGCTGTTATTTTATAAAAAAAGCAAACTCAACGACAATAACACACGCAACGACAATATATTTTTAAATAAGGATTTAAAAATTTAAAAATGTATTAGAAAAAACATTGAAAACATTGAACGCAATGTTTTCTATCTCTAATTTGTGTATTAAACAAATGGGAAGAGCCTTTGTAACAAAATAGGCACCTATTCCTTTATGTATATAAAGCAGAAATACTAAGTAGATGTAATTCAAAACTAGTTCTAATAACAAAGG
>JBAIZZ010000133.1:109400-133404 GCA_037355905.1 Heliconius aoede
AGAAATACTAAGTAGATGTAATTCAAAACTAGTTCTAATAACAAAGGTTTAATTTAACGCTAGGCTCTTAAATTTTATAAATTTTTATTAATTATTTTTTTTTTGCTTATAATACATGCAATTTATTCCTATATTAGCTGGGCGACTGGCCTTGGTGAATTAAAGATATGTATATCTATATTATTGATTAATTTTAATTTCAAGATGTTTGTCATATTATATAAACTAGTGACGATATAAATAACATAAAGGCCCATTAGTAGTTAGGTGAATTTTTATATTAAACATTTTCGTCAACTATTAAAATTCTCTAAAAAGGATGGCCTTACATGCTTCTTTAAATATTTTCAATACTATTCCAACATTTGCAATGATTTTTAAATTTCTTAAGAAAGAAATGAAACGAATTGTAACATGAACTAACAAAAGCGTTACGGTCTTTCCCAAACCTATTATGTAGAGACCAAATAAATGAACCATCATAGAGAAGAGTGTAGTAATTCCAAAAAGAAAAGAAACAAAGACTTGTAAAAAAGAAAACAAATATAATCAAAGTTTTTGTAATTCAATAATTTATGTATTATTTCTAAACAAAGCAATAATTTAACATGTTAATTTAGCTACAACATTTGATCTTCCACGAAGGTGTGGGAGTTTTAATTCTCTTAGTGGGTAGAAGAAAATAACCTTTATCAGGATTCAAAATATCAAGTTAAATATAAAATGCGTGGGTATAAATAAAACAATGGTTTTCATGAAATCGGTATATTTTCTAAACTTGTTCTTGATCAATACATTGAAAAGGTCATAGTTTATCTACTTTTTAAGGATGTGTCTCTTCCATATTTTCCTAAGAAATCTTTAATTTTATTTTCAGCTTCACGCTGTTTTCCCGCATCTATCGGGGTAGGTAGAGAGAGTGCTAGTGCTATGACACTCCGCTCCCCACTTGTCGCTGAATTCTGGAGGCATGGTGTGCTGAGTGGCAGAACTCAACGCCGTGCTTTGCTTCGACACCAGAGCGAAAAAATGAAAATATCAAATATTTCACTTCTTCGAGTGGGGATCGAACCTACAACTTGTCACGTTTACAGTCACACGCTTGTGGCTCCTGCGTCTCTAAATTTCAATGATGATAAAAAATGACTATGACATATAATTAACTATGAAAAGAAGAAGTTTACCTAACTAACAATAATAACACAACGAAAAGGAAGTTACAGCTCTTATTTTGCAATTGTCTTGTAACATCATACAATTTATTTACTCGTCACGTATGTTTTGTTGAAAAAAAAAATCATGTCTTCGTTGGTGTACGTAAGCTTCAAAGATTGTGTAATATATGTTACGTTTAGAATTTTGATATCAAAATCGAAATTGCTTTTAAAATTTCTTATTATATTGTGCGACGAGAACAATTTTCAATATAATTTCTATTTTATGCTTAAGCTTATTTGAGCTTAGCTGAAAATAACATTATTCTGATGATGATTTAATCATCTAAAGGTCCATTTGAATTTGCATTTCAAAGGTATTCAAAGAGAACAACTCGAATGGTGTTGTAGCTTACATTATTTATCAAAGTTGCACTTGAGCTGTGAGTCCCGGGCACGGATTAGAGCTTATTTCACACACCTCGCATGAAACAACACGCTGTATGTATGGAATACTAAGTAGTTTCTTTTCGCTTCCTCTCTGAATATTATTAAAAATTAATATTAAAAATTATTATTATTAAAAATATGTGATAATTCTGCGGCTAAGCCCCACAACCAACCTAAAGAAAACAGATATATTTCTAGAATCATCCACGATGCTATTGAAATACCAAAAAAAAAAAAAATCAATACAGATGAGGGTTAAGAACTTTCTACCATCACTTATAAAAACTTTGATGTGGCAAGAGGTTAGTGGTAGGTAACAGCACACCAGAAGGCAAGATATAGTCAGCTCATTCTGCAAGAATCCAGGGCAGCACGCCAGATAATTAAGAAATCGTCGGCGGTAATTTGATATAATGACGTCAACAAACAGAAGAGTGCCACCTCAGTCTACCTGTGACCACGGACTACTGTAAAGTGTTTGAAAATAATAAAACTAACTAGGAGTATACGCAATTAATCCATTTATTGCGTATATTTAGCATTATTTGTAAACCATCAAAATTAACTTGTAATCACGAAAGCATGTCGAATTGTTAAAGTCACCACATCGGGTTTCGAACCCGCCGTGACCTCGATACAGTTAACGTTCTGTGTCGTGTCTCTAATTAAGTGCTTGTAAATTTACCCTTTAATTATTGAATGTAATACAATACTTTTATTGTTATTAAATACGATATGAAAGTATTTTATGTTGATACAGATTATTGTGCAACTCGACGCGTGTTTCAAATATTTTTTATGATATTTTTTTTTTATTTTGGTTGGCACAATAACCTAGTTGTAAGGTAATTTTTCTTCATCCTATCATCCTGATAGGGCATCGAACCCATTGTCTAATGTTGACAGTTATAGTATATGTCGATTAATCATAATTAAAATTTAAGATGAAAAATAAGATTTCGTATTCTCTTCTTCAGGGAAATTGTTCTAAATCAACAATTATATTTTCTAATATATTTAATTTATTTAATCAACTTTGAAAGAGATAAACAGTTTAAACTGTTTTTATAGAATAGTAGAGAAAACCTAACAATACAACATAGCTAAGTCGTTGAACCGAATACAGAGTTTTGTTGACGATAGAAATAAATCTCTGTCTCAATATTTGTATCTATTAATATATATTCGTTAAATTTGGTAATTTCCATTTAATTTCGAAAGTAAACAAATTAAAGCTTAAATATAATATTATTTCTTCGCTCTTGAAACAAGGCAAAGCACCTGGCTGAGTTTCTCCACACAATATGTAATGGTCAGAGAATTCCACGAAAAGTCTTGAATGGAATTTCTGAACACTAGGTTCTCTCTGCCTACCCTGTTAAATGCAAGATACAGCGTGAACCTAAAAGACTTTAAACCATTATATATGCAATTATAAATAAATATTCACCCTGGGCTAATTCCATACCTTTGATCTAGAAATATCGTTCAACATTCATCACATCCGGAAGTAGGAAGTGGCGGCGGAAGCTATCCAACCTGTGGCTTACGCTGTACCTTTGATCAATGTGACGGCGCAAGGCAAGCAACCTCGTGAACTTTGTTGTACTTATGTTGAAATAGCTTATTGATTTGTGTTCAATTTTATTATTGTACGTCTATGATTTTTATCTATCTATTCACTCTAGTGTCCAAGCAAAAGCGCAGTCAACGGAAAGTGGGGAACATTAGGTTCCCTCTGTCTACCCTGGTGTATATGGGATACAGCGTGAAGGTGGTTATTGATTTAATTTTAATAATATATTAGAATAAATAGTTACTACTGCGTCGAAGTAGCTGGCTGTAAACTTAATGCTTGTGAGTTCGATTCCCATGCAAACAGCCTCGTGAACTTTTTCGTACTTATAATAAAATATCTTATTGATTTGTGTTCAATTTTATTATTGTACGGCCATTTTCTTTGGATTTGATCTATTTGTTATATATTAGTATAAATAATAATAGAAAGGAAAAGAGCGATTGACGATCGAGAAATTGAGCTACGAGTACATTGCTAAAAAAATTGCTTGAACTTTCACAGCAAAACTACTGAACGGACTTAGATGACATTTTACAGTAAAAGCATTAATACTCCACATTTATAAAGATTTTGTATAATTTGGCTACCATATAACATTAAATTGAAGCGAAGCGTGTGAAGCTGCGCGTACGACGCTAGTATAGTATATATCTTAGTTAGATATTATCCATAAACAGGTCTATTGGCCTTTATTAATAATTATAATTCCAATATTAAATATTATTCTACGTGTAGCCGATGCACATTACGGAAGTAGGCAGAAGGTTGCTTGTAAAAGGCTTATATACTGGCGGCGCTGCGCCCGCGCAGGTAGTGACTGTTGACCGTGATTCAAGTGAAGTAAGTTCGGCTTAGATATTTTTACTGTGCGGTTTTTTTATATCACAATCGGTTACTTTGTAACTTATTTTCTGAGAATTTAAAAAACATGAAGTGTTTCTTTAATTGTGGATATTTAAATAAATTTTAAATAATTATAAGTGAAATAACTCGTATACTAGAGTGTTTTTTGTTGATTTTATATTATATTTTTTACTTCTGATTAACTTATGATATTAGGTTCCAAACAATATCTTTTTCCTATAGATTTTATTTTTATCTAGGTTTTCATTTTTTATTTATTTTGCACCAAATATTTTTAAATTTGTATTGTTATTAATTAGTGAAAATACAATAAAAATCCTTGAAAATTAGAATGACCGAGTGAATTACTAATTATTATTTTTATCTATATAATTTTTTTAGCTTTACGCTTGGCACGATAGGCAGAAGGTGGGAACCTAGTGTAACACTTCTTTCCCATTAATATATGTCTGTTCCCCCATTTTTGCCAAATTCTGAAGCCACTGCGTGTTGAGTGGCAGAGTAACGTTACCAGAGTGAGAGAATTAAAATAATAAATTGTTCATTTCTTCAAGTGGGAATTGAACCCACAATCTCTCATGTTTACAGTTGATCGCTAGTACCTCTGCGCCAATATTGGTGTTAGTTTGTGTATTTTAAGCACTGTTAAGTTATAAAACATAAAAGACAACTAATATATTGAGAAAAGATGGATAGAAAAACTGTAAGCTGTTCTACTACAAATACTAAATTTATAGATATATTTCAAAAACATCACTTATTAATTACATTTTTCAGATCAACATGAATTTCTTAATCGTCTCTGTATCTATCTTCGGAATTGCTCAGGCTCTACCAGCCTTGATATTCACGCAACCGCTAGCCTTGCCGGGAATCGAGTACGTCCACAGCGGCCCAGTGGTCCATTCACATCCTGCAGTGGAACAGAATGCCGCCAGCGAAGCCTTGCTACCACCGGAACTGCTGAAGTCCAACGCGTTCTACAGTAACCCAGCGATAGCAGCAGGATTGGCTAAAGAGTCATGGTTCACCAAGAAGGAAATGCAGGTTGTGGAACGCGAAGCTGAGAAGATACCGAGGCAAAGGATCTACGATATAGTAAAAAGTGCTGGTTTCTTGGATAGACATTGAAAATTGATTGTTGTGATTTAATAAAAAAATTTTAATTATACTCATTTTGTACACCGAACTGAATTTTGAATCAATTTTTATATATTGTTTTCGTGGATTTATTTTCCAGATTATTGTGTAGTGTGACCGCCATATATATAGATTATATATGTCTCATTGTGTCTATAGTTAATAAGTAATTTATTATATAAAGAATTAGTTGCTATTATATATTTTTTTAATAAGAATAATGATAGATATCGTATCGGATATTCGATATTAAGAGCTGTGATCTCGAGCAATAAGTGCTTTGTTGTAAGTTATTGTTCTTTCAATATTTTATTATAATAAAATATTTAACATTATTATTTTTTTATTTAAATATTTTTAAATTAATTACTAATTTTGTATAAAAATTAAGTTTTTTTTTAGTTTTGAGAAATACATCTTATTTAGTCGTCGTGGTAGCTTTTAGAATGCTAGTGGTTTGATGTAATCAATATTTCAATGTCAATTCCATATTTGGCAACAATGGATTCATAATACTTTAGAGAATTGTAAATAATAGTGGTAATTTTTAATATTTTTAATAATTTTTAATTTTTAATACTGAATTGAAATTGTAAATATTATTCTATTCGTTAAATAGAAATTCTTTAAGCATAATGAAATCATTATTTAGTATATTTCAAAAATCTTTATATTTAAATTAGCTATAACTTACATGAATGTTATGGCGAGTTAGCCCTCTGTTAACTTTATTGTATTTTTCTAAAACGATTTATCTAATATACTGGAGGAAGGTCACGTAAAAAGTATGATGACCCTCTGGAGGGCATGCATGAAGAGGTTGATGATGATGAGAGGTTGAAGAGGCGAAAGAGGTATGTAGAGACCGTAGCGTTTGGCGCTCCGTTCTCTCTGACTACCCCGATAGGGATAAAGCGTGAAAAAAGAATGATGTGACAATTTGTTTATATAAATCTAACCTTGATTCAAGCTGGAATTGAATCTACAACCTGAAACAACTGCACCATAACAGTATCGATTCAAATATTTAACGAAATTAATATTACATTCAAACAAAACGGTATTCGCATAAACATTTATTTAAACTATTAAAAAAATAGAATGCAATGAAAACTGTTGATATACTCGTATAATTGTATTGCGTCGATCGATATTACTTTATTATGTTTTGTAGGTCACACGCCGCGCCGTATGCACTCTTCTTGAAGCTCCTACCTCGCTTGCAGGTCACCCAGCACTCGTGGACCGGCTTCTGGACGAAATCTGTCGGCATTTATGTTGTGATTAATTACGTTAACACGCTCTCTTTCACGGCGTCTATAGAGGGAACATAGTGTTGAAACACTCAGTTTACAGGTTTCCCCTCGAATTTATTTCCGCAATTCATACATTCTATTATAAAAAATATAAGAAAGAAAGTAAAAAATACTATAATGATTATTAAATTTACTGTAGTTTGTGTAGAAAATTCAATTTTTTGATCAACTTTATAATAACGCTAGTTACAGCTTTAAGTCAACTTAATTATACTTAAACGATATTTTCTGAACTTAATAAACATTTACATATTAAATATACTCCCGTGGGCATTGAACCATTAGCGTAATATATTAGATTATAAGGTGACCTGTATGTAACAGGTTGATAAGTTATTTAGATTCGTGTCTATTGTCTAGATTAAAGTATATTAAGTAAAAAATCGATTTTAATTAAACAGTTTTATTATAAAGATGAGGTAAGTCAGTAATAATATGATAAATACTATAGATTATATATTATTGTACACAGAATTATATTAATACAATTGCGTAAAACTAGTGTTTTAAAAAAAATTGTTGTATAAATTTTATTTAACTTTAATTAATTTTCCTGAAAAGTTTGATTCCCATTCAAGAAAATTAAATATTTATTATTTTCATTTTATCGCTCTAGTAATATAATAGAAAAAAAAAACAAAATGCCTATTTATCGTCAGCTTTTAAGTTTTTAAAATTGAACGCTTTGTTATGGATCTAGAGATACGAGCTCCACCCTACAGTAGTAACCTATGAAAGGTTAAGGTCACAGTAGAGGATACCTATTTTCAGTATTTTGTGTTTATATTTTTATTTTGAGGCTGCCATGGCACAGGAGCGAACTACTGTAAACGCGATGGTCGTGAATGCGATTCCCACAATAATTATATATTTATTATTTTAATTTAGAGGCCAGTCGTGGCGCAAGTGTAAAAAGTGTGCTGCAATCAACCCCCACTTGAGGAAATGACATATCTATTTACAATTTATATTTTCATTTCTTCGCTCTGGTGCCTCCAGAATTCGGTGGAATGTGGGGAACGGAGTGTCTTAACACTAGGTTCCCTTTGCCTACCCTGATGTGTGCGGGATACAGCGTGAAGTTGATTTTGTTTTATTATGTTAATTTTTTCGCTCAGGTAATGAGCCTTGAGAGAGAGAAAGATATAAGAACAATATAAATTAGCTAGGTCGTTTATAATAATGGAATAATTCAATTATATTAGGCATATTTACTTTTCATTTCAACAAATGAATACAAAGGTGTAACTATTGCATGTACAAGGGTGTGACTATTAACGCAACGGTTGTGGGTTCGATTCCTACTTGTAGGAGTGAAATATTTGTTATTAAATAAAAAAAAACAACCAATCTAACTAAATCTATCCTAACTAATGAAGCAAAAAGTCCACAATAGCAGGTAAGTATCATGAACGGATTCTCTGAAATACTCCATAAGTATACAGGAGGTACACAGGGGAGCGATGTTGAATCATTTAATCGAAGATTTCAAAGGGCGCCAGTGTGGGTGTGATATACCAACCGACCACCAACGAGATATGAACTCTGTCTGATAGAATTTCAATGAAGTATTCTTTACCATATGGACTTAATGTAGGTCTATATAAATTGGTCCAAATGTGCGTCACTTAGTTACAGACGTCTAGTCACCGTTGTTTTTTTTATATATTACGTTGTTTATGACGAGCTTTTGTTTGTTCATTTATTGATTTATAAAAAAAAATATTTAAAGGTATCATAAAATAATAAAAATAACTATATATGTAGTTAATATATATAACTAAACTAAAAACCAGGAAGGCCTTTGTGTAGATTGCTTACATTGATAGTCATAGATTTGATTCCGGTGAATTAAAATATATATTCGTTATCAAAATAAATCAGCTTCACGCTGTATCTCGCACACAGCAAGGTAGGCAGAGGGTAAATAGTGTTAAGACACTCCGTTCTCCGCTTTCTGCCAAATTCTGGAGGCACTGCGTGTTGAGTGAAATATTTTCATAAATATTCATATAGCTTAAGCGAGTGAAGTCGCCCAGGTCCCCTTAGTATTTATATATTTTTTATAATAATTCAATAATTTTAAATCATCATCACGTTTGTTATCATAATATATAATTACCTTTTTTACTGTCGCAATTGAATTCGTGCAAGTCGCAGGTGTCTATGAACGTCCTCATCTCACCGCACGAGTCTATTCCACAGATCGGTACTTGATCGTGGCGACAAATATCTGCTATCTTACATTCTTCTTGAAGCTGTAGTTTAGAAAAGTAATAAAAATATATATTCTTCTGGAAAATTGGAGGAAATAGTGATGGAAAATGCAAATTCAACTCCAAAAATTGTTTTATATTTGAGTAGCCCTTTCTGATCTCGTTAGATGACGTGCAGATTTGTTTATTGAGGCCGCCATGGTACAAACGTGTGACTGTAAATGCGACGGTTGTGGGTTCGATTTCCAGTATTATTGTTATTTATTCCCACAATTATTATTTATTAATATTTTCATTTCCTCGCTCTGGTAACAAGTTTTTGATATAATTGCGTATCGAGTTCAAGCAATGCCTCAAAATTTCAGCGGAAAGTGGGAGACGGAATGTCTTAACACTAAGTTCCCTCTGTCTACCCTACGGTGTGCTGAAAAATATATTGAAAAAGTTTATCTATTTAAAAAAAAACTCCAAAAATACATCAAGAAACTCTTACCTTTGCACCGTCAACATGTGCATAACAAATATTAAACTCAATTGATAAGCATACAAAAATATATAAGAAAATCCTTTCTGGCATTTCACATAAGTATTTTGAAATGCTGAAGCAATTTCGCTGCAATATCGTAAAAGACGCATTGCTAGTTCTCACAGTGTTCGATATGATATAAGCCATAAATGTGATATACCTATTAAATAACTAAATTAGAAGTAGGATATGTTATATACTTTTTACTTGAACTAAATACATTTTTTTAACTTTCGGAGATTCACTTTTGCTTCACGCCGTATCCCGCATGTAGCGACGTAGGCGGTAGGAGCCTAGTGTTAAGACACTCCGTTCCCGACTTTTCGGCGAATTTTCGATTCATTGCATGTAGAGTGGCGGAAATCAACGGCGCGCTTAAGGTTTGTTACCAGAGTGAGGATATGAAAATATTTCATTTCCTCGACTGGGAATCGAAGCCAGAACTTAGCGCATTTATATTCACACGTTTGTGCCAGCCACTGCACCACGAGTGGTCTCAATTTTTTTAAGGAATGAATATTTGTACGTTCCATTACTGAAATCAGAAAATATTGACGACAGATAACTAATTTTCTGCTCGAGCGGTTCACTCTTCCACTTTCTGTGTCAATCAAACTGATATAATTAATTTTCGCTTCAATAGATAGCAAAAGGTATAGGGATTTTTTTTATTCTGATACTATTAAATTAAATGATAAATACACAAAAAAAGTATTTAAATACTTTTCTTACAGACGACAACTACTTGTTGTCGTCTTTTAAAGTTTTAATATTAAACGAGAAAGTGGTAAAAGAATTAAGGCGTTGAGTTTCTTCATTTAACACGCACTGTCTTCGACCAATTTTAATTTTTTTGGACATTTTAGTCTTTTGCAATGAAAAAAAAAAACGGTTTTTATATTTTTCAAGTACTTTATTTACGATGGTCGATTCTTATTCACATTACAATCAGCTCTATATTCGGGCTTCTTAAAGGAGCGTCCGCGTTTACACGTCACCCAGCACTCATGGATTGGTCTCTGTTTAAAGTCTAAAAAAAAATAATAAAATTATACACAAAGGCGTAGCGGCACCATTGTGTGACTGTAACACAATGGCTGTGGAGTCGATTTCCACTCGGGGGAATTTTTTTTTTTAATATTATCATTTCTTTGCTCTGGTACCAAGGTCAAAAGTGCGGGGTTGAGTTCTGCTATAATACGCAATGCCTCGAAAAATTCGACGCAAAGTGGAAAACGGAGAATTCTAACTAGTTTCTCTCTGTGCTAATAATACATGCAGAATGTAGACAGAAGCTGAAATTTTTTTAATAAATAGCAAAAGAGTCTTTTTGTCAAGATAAAATATTGGAAGCAAAATCTAAGACCTGTTTATATACTTTAAATTAATTAAAAAGTAAAAAATATATATATATATAAATTTGACATAGCAGTATTAGTCCACGTGCGCTGCATTACGGAGTACGTGACAGGCGCTTTATACACTGGATTATGTTTGAACAACAGCGTAGTGTGCAGATTTACATAATTTTAATTAAAATTTAGAAGAAAAATAGAATGATGGTAATATGGTACGTTCAATATCCTCTATGGTGGTGATATGGCAACTCCAGGTTGACTACAGAGATTGCAGAAGTGTTCAGCTAATTCCATTTTGTTTAATTAAAATAAAAATGGTCTTTGTACATGCAAGATATATTATTTGTTATACATTAAAATATGTAATTGTAACGTAGTTTTTAACTATACTTGCCTGTTAAATTAAATTAGCTAATACGTAACACAGCTTGATATACATTTTGATGAATACAAACGATACATTAAAAATAGTTTTAAGTGCAATTTAGCTACAAATAACCCATTTATCTTTTATAAAATATATTGATATCGACAGAATGATAGATATTTTTTTTCAGATTTACGCTTCACGAATATTAAATATTTCATTTCCTCTAATGTGAATCGAAACCACAACCTGTCGCGTTGACAATTCAATCCTGCGCTTCGCTTCATTCTACCAAAAATAGTTAAATAATCACAGATAACTCAAATAATTAAAGAAACATAATTTAGAAATGAATCAATAGAAGAAAATACATGACATAAATACAAAAAGAGATAAAGTTCAATATCAATTAATACCTTTCTTGCTGTCGCAGTTGAACTCGTGCAAATCGCACGTGTCGATGAACGTCCTCATTTCGCCGCAAGAATCGATAGCGCACATCGGCACCTTGTCGTGGACGCACAGGTCCGCTATCTTGCATTCTTCTTCGTTCTAGAAGAACGAAATTATCATTTTGTATCATAACTTTAAAAAGAAATAAAGACTTAAATAAGAACTACATTATATTTTGCGTCTTATATGCTGTTTTACTTATCACACAATATCTCATATATTCGGTGGAAAATGGAAAATAGTGAGAGATAACATTAGATTCCCTCTGCCTATCGTGCTATAAGCGGGATTCAGCGTGAAGTTGAAACATTAAAAAACATGAAAAAAACCTAGTGTGTTTGTCGTAAATTAGACTTTTACTGCTTATATAAATACAAAAGTATATTTAATTCTGGAGGCATTGCATGTTGAGTGGAGGAATTCAACGCCGTGCTTAACCTCAATCAGAGCAAATGGGGGTTATAGACTCCAGGAGATATATTAAGAAAATAAAATAATAAATTACATACTTACTTTGATCGTCTCACTGTGACCATTGACGAAAGTAAAAAATAATATAGGAATAAGAACTGAAACCAAAGTATAAAAACCATTAATACATGCAAATGAAATTAAATCTAATCAGCTTTAC
Source organism: Heliconius aoede (assembly GCA_037355905.1). NCBI lineage: Eukaryota > Metazoa > Arthropoda > Insecta > Lepidoptera > Nymphalidae > Heliconius > Heliconius aoede. Next base: position 121,455 of record JBAIZZ010000133.1, read on the forward strand.
GCTGTATCCCGCACACTCCGGAGTAGGCAGAGGGAACCTTGTGTTAAGACACTCCGTTTTCCACTTTCCGTCGAATTTTTCAAAGACCTGCCGTTTGTGGTAGTCATTTTTTGCCTGGATGGCAGAGCGATGAAATTAAAATAAATAAATAATAATTCAAATATTAATGTTTATTATTATTCACTTTAATAATATTCCACTTTACGGTCACACCCTTGTGCGCCATGACGGCCTCTAAATTATACATTCTTCATGTAAATATTAAATTGTGTCTAAGTATTTAAATTCACCTCATTGAACAATATGTGTATGGCTTCTTAGAAGTTATTATTTAACTAAACATGGCTGCAAAAATCTTAAAATTAAATTTAAATAATATTAGAACCATAAGAATTATCAAAAGATATATTTTTAGTGCAAAGGTTTCTCTAACTCAATTTTATTGTCTACTCAACGACACACTGCTCGACTGTCTTTGTGGATAAATTGCCTCGACGACAGTGGCAAGTGGAAACAAAACGAAAAATAAATAATATTTTCTACGAGAAAAATGGTTTACCCACATTTATAATTAAGAAATCACACTATATACTTTACCTAGAAACAAAAACATATTAGATCATTTTCAAATTATATTTCATATTTCTTCTATATTCTATTTACTTTTCTTCGTTTTTAAAAAAAATGACTTTCGTTTTTTCTGTGCTCGTAAATCAAATCGTAACTTTTTATTGTTAAAAACTTAAACCACACTTGTGCGGTGACGAAATTGAATATAAAACCGGAGAAATTGCACATTTTACTGCAGTACTGCAGTAACGGTCTATTAGATATGAAAATATATTAAAAATTAAAAAAACCGGCGAAGTCGTCCACCGAGGCTTCTGTACCAATTTGTAAGAAATGAATGAAAAATATTTTTTTTCTATGAAATACCAATTAATTTTTCAAAAGTAGATCCACGGGATATACCACGGGTCCAAAGTGATCTTATAGGGATACCGTTTTTATCTTTTAGAGATGCGGCACCTCTTAATAAGAATAAATTTAAACCAATCACTCTGCCTGCTGTGTGCGGGATACAGCGTGAAGCTGAAATAAAAATATTAATTAATTTTATTAAAGAAATATATTATATGTAGATTTAAATAATAATCCATGGTTTTTAACTCCAATTAGGAAGCGTGTGACGGCTGTAATAGTGCAATTTACTGTCTGAGAGCCGTATCAGCTCTAGTAATTTAATCACGCCGGCCTTAATGTCTATAAATCACACGCACAGAATGTATACGGGCACGGCGATCTTGATACTGATTATAAAATGCGTTACATTTGACATTAATTATTTTCTTTATTTCTTCCTAATATGACTTTAATAAATTTTAGTAACTTAGATCACTCCGTTCTCTCTTCAGAAATATATAGGGTATACAGCGATGGACTGGTCAGCGTCGGTCTATGAGTAGGGGACCTGAGTACAAATCCATTTCGCCCGCACATATGTCAGCTGATTTTCAGTGGTTCGTATAATGTAATAATTCAAAGCTATCGGCTTACAAATCTATCTATATCTATCGATTTTTAAATAAGCTTTTATTAAAATTAGTTGACACAGACAGAATCTAGTGTCAACTAAGTTCTCACTTTTCGTCAGAATTAAAGATGATGCGAGTTCAGTGAAGTTATTTTCTTAAACCAGACAATGCAAATAATAACCATTCAAAATCAGTTGCTGTACCTCTACGGTAAATACTTTGAGAGGTAAATACATTACATACATACATTTTTTTTTATTTCTCACCCGCTGTATACAAAGTTACAAATTTCAAATGTAATCAATATTAAATATAAAAGTATCAAAATTAATGCAACACCATTCTAAATTATCGACACTATAAGTGTGTATACTCCACTCTTCCCTATATTTGTAAGGTTTATAGAAACAAAGCCACACACGATGCGGCTTCCTATTTTTGGTAATTTTATTTCTATTATATTACAATATTTAATTAACATCAATATAATTTGAATTCTCTTGCTTCAGTTGTTCTTCTGTTTTCTGTCATAACTCTTGCTTATGGAGAACCTATTGAAAGCTTGGAAAATATACTAGTTTATCCCGTGGAGCCGCCGACGGTAAGAATACATGGACTTATTATAATAGATTAATTAATAATTTTAGCCTTTTCCCAAGCTAAGTGTCATAATTATTTTATCAGAGAAAATCGAAACGTGAAACCGCTTCCGGTAAAACTAATATAAATGAATTTCAAAAATTCGTCGAAGAAAAGCTTGTGCAACAAACAGTGGCCTTGGAATATATCATGAAACTTCTCCATTCTAACGAGGAGTCCACAAAGGCTATAGTTCAGAATTTGGGTGAAAATATATCGAAGCCTAATCTACCTGAAAAAATCGAAGCACAATACACTAGACGTAACAACGTCGAGCCTGATCAGGACAATTCGGTATTAAAATTTATAAAGAACCTTCCAGCATATGGAACGTTTTTAGTAAAATTAATAAAGGCCGAGCTACACTCTGACAGTGTTGACGGGACAGAAGATGAGCAAGCGCAGCAAAGTGTTTAGTGAATTATTAGTTTTTATCTATATTTCCATTAATTATAAAACCTCTTTATGTATCTATTCGTCATTTCTCCATTACATTTATTTTTATTAAACTATTAAATACCTATATACTTTTGTTTTCTTTCTTAGCAATCGATCTTTATTATTACTTATATGCTTGGAAGATTTTACTTAGATTTATTCTGTTCTCGTATAAACTGCTGTTTCTTTGGAACTTACTTTACTTTTATGTGGGTATTTTTATAATTATATAGCTTACTATATATAAAGGCTGAATTATACATTTTATTCTTTTTAGTCACGTCGTTCTTTCATGGGTGGAAATCCTATGCTGGTACCAAATAATCAGGATGATAATAAGATAAGTCCGTGGTGCGCAGTGGCGATACTGTGCCACAGGAAAATGGATCCGGTGTGCGGTTACGATGATAATTTCGGATATGGGAAATTTGATGACGTTTGCCATATGTTACAAGTGAACTGCTATTGGAGATATAGTTAGTAGTTCTTTTTATAATTTTAATGAAATACCACTTTTTAGATATTTCTTTGTTAGTTATTCGTTGACTGATATTAAATTTTTGTTTCAGATTTTGCTCTTGTGCCTTCTTGTAAGCCAATATTTGAGGTAAACCCTAAATTATAATTTAAAAAAAGGAACATGGTAATATACAGAACACTGAAGTATAAAAATAGTGTATTTTCCCTAAAAACGTAACGTAAAAATTTAAATTGTTTTTTTTTTTGGATCAACACAATAATAACACCAAGTCTCATCAGTTTATTTATTTTCTTTAAAATAAATTTATAACTGACACAAATAAAATATTTATACTTTTCCATTGATCTTTCTTATTTTCTATCCTGCACCTGGTCGTATTTCTTTAGGATTTGGACAAACTCCCTCCTCTTCTTTAACGTGCCTGAAAACTAGTGGGAGAAATAAAAAACATAAATAATATTTTTAAGTACTTATTTGTCTAACTACTATAGGCAAATCTCCACTAATATAATAAAGAGTTTCGTTTGGACGCGTTGGTGGTAGGAATTACCTATTGGTTAGATGATGTACAAATAAAAAAATATATTTTTGTATTGCTTGGACCATTCAACAAGAGAGACTATGGGCTACGTCACATAACGTAAATCCCTTTTCTGTAACCCACTGTACCTTGAGCATTCAGTATGACATCAGGCGTCGTAGGCTGCGGATAGGCTTAACGACATGTAAAAATTAAAAAAATTCAATCTATTTCCTTTAAGATAATATACTTCCCGTCGAATTCTGGAGGCATTGCGTGTTGAGTAGTGGAACTCAACGCAGCACTTTTACCTCCACACAAGAGCAAAGAAATGAAAATATGAAATATTTAATTTCCACGTGTGGGATCGAACCCACATCCAGTCCCTTGTATTCCTGCATTACGACTGGTCTCATTACATATAAAATGAGTTACCCATATTATATTCGCAGGAGTATTCGTAAAGATCACATAGATCGAGGAAGGTTCTCGCCTCGTTCACAGATTTACCACAAATTATGACGTTGTCATGGAAACATATATAGGCGTGTTCGCATAGTTTCTTGAGCTCCGACTGCAAGATAATACAAGATAATACTCACTTATTATTTATATTTTTAAAAGTTTTATTTCACTCTCGGGAAAGAAAAATATTTAGTTAGAAAAACGTGTAAAAAATTTAACGTAGCAAACCGGCGCCTCTAAGAAACCGTCCACACGATAGACGGTTGGTTGTCTAAATAAATATTAATCACTTTAAATTTTTAATTTTTTATGTTGAATTAATTATATATGTATAAGCGTTTTTCAACTGTACCTACTAACTACCTATTCTGCAATAAATCGCATACAAAAATATAAAGTATATTTATTTACTAAAAATAATATTTTTCAAACTTACTATTTGCGCTCTATCGCCCACCACATGACAATTGACCATTGAAAATGAAGATACAATCAGAAATATATTAATAAAACTCATTACAGTGGTTCACACTAAAGTTTAGAACTGATATCTCACTACAGCAAGTAAAAGAGGACGACGTGTTTGAAGTAAACTATTCAAAGGCAAACAATGAATTTAAACATGCTTTGTATGTTTATATTGTTCTTAGAATCTCCGTAACTGATGGTTACCCTTTAATGGATGTGGTTGTCAATGTTTGTTTTAATATTAACTATGTTATTTCAGTGTAGGAAATCTATAGGATCTATAGGAATACATAAATCCATTTCACGCTGTATCCCGCAAATAGCAGGGTAGGCAGGGTAGGCAGGGTAGGCTAGTGTTAAAACACTCCATTCCCCATACGTATATACTAATAGGGATAACATATGCATTAATAATATAATAGATTTAAAATATATATTATTATTTTTAGTTCACACTATAAGAACCTAATTGGTAGAAAATAACGAGGATTACGTTATAATGATTATTTTATCCAGTTGGTAACTTTTAGTTTTCGATGCAACATGCAATTCTTCTAGAACGTAGTACGTCTAGTGGAGAACGTAGTGTCTTAACACTATGTTCCCTCTACCTATTCTGCTTGACACTTTGGCTTTGCGGAAAGATGTCTTCTCGCTATGAGTTCTCTACCTCATTTATCATGGGGAGTGTTCTGAAGAACTGCTTGACCTGTTAGCTTTTTGTTCAGCTTCACGTTGTACACAGCAGGGTAGGCAGAGGGAGGCTAGTGTTAAGACACTCCACACCACACACACGCAACCACACCCACAACCGCCGCGTTACAGTCACACCCTTGTGCCGCTGCGTCACCATGGCCTCTTTCTTACCAACCTTATATGTGACATTTTGCAATAAAACGCAAAATGTCACATATAAGCATCTTGTATGCTTTTATGCAAGTTTTCAATATTGTAAGGTATTAAAAATATTAAGAACGATACCCCTATAGCAATATTATTATATAAAAAAAGGGGGCAGCCATATTCGATATTATATTTTATATTCCTTTGACAGAAAAAAATATCTAACCATATCTGTCATTTCTTTAGACGAGAGTCTAACAAGTGTAATGATATGAATTGAAATGTAAAAATTGAATCCCTGACCTTTGCTAAATATAGCCAGGCTGATCGAGCATAGGTCGTTATATCGTAAATCTAACGTTATTGAAGCAGATAAATAAAAGGCGTATGAATAATTTATTTATATCAACGTATAATAAGTATATAGAGAAAATAAATCATTTTAATATGTTAAAATTATTTTTTAATATAAAATGTTATATAGTATAGAAATTGATTGTTTAATCGTCATAGTAGCTGCTGGTAGGTCGACGCGAGACTGTGAGAACCGACTTGTCTTCTGGACATGCAGTTTGTTTGTAATCTGAAATTTATTTATTTTAATATTAATAAGATTTTTGCTATATATAATAATATTAGGTAAAAGAATATTATGTATGTAGACTGTAGGAACTCGGGCAGTGGAATGGTGTCAGGCTGTAAATATTTGTAGATTCGATCCCAACTAGTTCTCTAGTAATTTTGGTTTGAATGATTTCACTTCCCCGATTTTGGATACATACTCGTATGTCGACATTGACTTCCGCAATTCAACATGCAATGTCTTAAATTTGAGTGGAAAGAGCAGATTGACTCTAATAATGTTCATAAAAAATATTATAATATGATCTAATAATTTAAAACTAAAAATGACTAACTCCTCCGTCTAATACAATTGAAGTCGAACATATCGCACAGGTCCCTAAAGCCCATCACGTCGCCGGCGTGGCTGACGCCGCAGACCGGCACTCTGTCGTGGTTGCACACCTTGGCCATGCTACACCACTTGGCACCCATCTGGAAACCACACTTTATTTATGTGAGGAAATGGATCAAAATAAGAATTAAACATTGAAACTTATGAAGTATTTACAAAAAAAAAGTTGATTTTACAATATAATTGTATTTGATGCCTTGAACAGAGTAAACGATGAAGAGCCCATACTTTTTTTACCTTCCGCCCCATAGTGATGTCCTCGTTGTCGCGCTCCAGCGGCGGTCCGTGCGACGACACCAGCACTGCTAGTATGCAAACTACCAAAATAACTGTAACAAATGAAAACAAACATTACTTTTATTTATTTAAGAAAAGAGAATTGCTATTAAACTTTATATTTATATTGTTTTCATTTTATGAGCTTTAAATATGTAACCACGTCAAGCCAGTATGGAGAAAAAACGCCTCTAAAATTCGGCGGAAATTAGGAATCGGAGTGTCTTAACACTAGACTCTCTCTGTCTATCTTGCTCTATATATCAAATATAATGTGAAACTGAAAATAAAAATAGAAAAAGCCTTACTTATTGTGTTCCGGACCATTGTAATTGCAAGCTACAGTAGTTTATTCCCTCGAGTGGTCGCTACGAATGACGCTATAGCCATTTATTTTGATTCAACACTCTGTTGACTAAACTAGTCTCTATCCCTATAGTATGTTATGTTACGTTACGTAAACTTTTCCGCTATTGCGCTCTATTCTAGGTATTTCAATATGTTCCTATCATAAAGGTGGTGGCACATGTTGACATTTCTTTGATGGAGATATTTGAAATTCTAAAATACAAGAATTATATTAGAAGTTGTTGATTAAGATATACATGTTATTAGAAATGCAAGAAGATTAAAATTAAAAGATATTCGATAAATTTCTTTATTTTCTGCTGTTTGTCTATAGGTATTGACCGTAGCGCGTGGTTGTTTTTTGCTTTCAAACTAAATTAAACAAATTAAGTAAATTCAAACAATTTTAAATACATAGTCTGGTTTAATATTCAATAATAATAATTTCATTTCATATATAGCATAGAGAATCTACTATCATACACTCTGTTATTGAAGATACAGAAACATAATGTTTAGAGTAACGGAGCTCAACGCCACGTTTTTGCCTTGGTGTGAGAGCGAAGAAATGAAAATATTAACAAATATTTAATTTTCCCCAGAAGGAATCGAACCTACAACCGTCGCGTTACAGTCACACTTGTGCCGCTGCGCCACGACGGCCTCTATTTACTAACTATTTTTAAAGATATTTTATTATCATTTGTATTTTTTATAAATATATTGAAATGTATATTTTTTTACTTTAAAAAGTACTGACTTGTGCGATATTCACAATTAAACTCCAATATATCACATTGATCTAAAAACCACCTCACTTCTCTTGATTTTGGTTCAAGTCCACATTTTCTTCTACCATTGTGCTCACAAATAGAGGCCTCTATACATGCTGACTAAAAATAGTTATCGTTTTCATATATTTATAGAATTAGCTTGGTTAGGTAGAGAGATGTTGAGCTTAGACGGAGAAAGTGAACACTAATATACAGTAAAAGGGGGCCTCGAAACATTCACTTGGGTGTTTCTTGAAAGTCCTATTTTGAGCTCTTTTCGACTCAAAATTAATTTTAATCATTGAAAGTAGCTTTATTAGTGCAGCTTAAAATACTTAGGTATCTTAAACGTGAAGTAAACACGACAGGTTGTGGGTTCGATTTCCACTCCAGGAAACTAAATATTTAATAATTGCATTTGCTCGCTCTGATGTCGATGCGAAGTGCGGCGTTGAGTTCCGCCACTCAACACGTTATACCTCCAGATACACGTAATTCGGGCGGAAAGTGTAAATTAGGAGCACAGTGTATTAACACTAGACTCCTATTGTCTACAACTGCTTGTGAGATATTAAAAAAAAGTTATCTTGAAGTTATGTCTTACTTTATATTTTCCTGTTTTTGCGTAAGTTACATTTAAATAAAGTATTAAAAGAAATATTAACTTTACAATAGTATTTTCGGGCATATCAACACATATATAATATTTGCGGGAGTAAAATTTAAATTGAAATTTTAATTCTCTTTTTACAGTTTTACGAAACAGACCGATAAGGAAAGACCGTTATACTCTAGTTGAATTATAAGTTCGACATGCGAAACAAAATTATAAATTTATTAGGTAAAGTATTTTACAGTGATGTACTAATAACAATTATATTAACATATCAGCTTCGCGCTGTATCCCGCACACAGCAGAGTAGGAATGGAAATATAAACGTAAAGAAATATTTCACTTTCTCGAGTGGGCATCGAACCCACAACCGTAGCGTTTACGGGCGGCACCCTTGTGCAACTGCGCCACGACAGAACTAATATTGACATATAACATTTATTTTCATATAATTTTTTATTCATATAACAAAACAAAAGTATATTTTTATTATTTTAGGGTTCACTTTAATTTTTTCGATGGTCCGGAAGAGTGCTGCAAATGTGAGTACAAATAAATATTCTTAAGGTTTTTTTCGGATCTTTATACTAATTTATCTGAACACATTGTTTTTTTAGTTCTAAGTGTATTGATTATTACAAATATTTCACATTTTTGAGATTCGTTATAGAATTCATTTACATATTCATTTGTTATTTAAAAACATATGAGAAAAAACAACACATGTTTATAGAAATGCTACGAAGCTAAAATTTGTATTCACAATGGGGAAGAAAAATGTGGGAAGGATGAGGATGGTAAACCTCGAAGATTTCTCGACTCTTGCGACATGAAGGAATACAACTGTATATACGAAGCCAGTATGTATTAATTGTGTAGAATATTTTATATAAACTGTTCATAAATTACAAATAATATACAGTTTAATTTACAGATTTCAAAAAGGTGGACCCTGATATATGTGAAGGCTTGCCACCGATAGAAAAGCTAGCAGCAGGTCATGATCACAAGACAGATGTTTCAAAGGAAGAAAAAGGATCTGACGAAAAAGATGAACCTAAAAAAATTAAAACACTAAGCGCTGCAGAGGACAATGATGACGATGACGATGATGAAACTGAAAATGTACATAAAGCTGTTGCTCTTAACAGAGAGACAGAAAGTGAAGACGACGATGATTATTAGTTAAGAATAGAAAATAATGATATTCATTAAGTTATTATGTTGACGATTAAAGTTCTTTAAGACAGTGTTTATTGTTTTATTCAGTTTTATATATTTATATGAAATATAAGTTTAAGTGTCTGATAGAACTATGATTCAATAAAAATATTTAAAAGATTGAATATGAGTAATATACTAATATGAGTAAGACACTCCGTTTCTTACTTTTCATATAATTTTTTGGAGACATTGCGTTTTGAGTAGCGGAACTCAACACCGCAGTTTGCTTGGTCACCGATGCGAATTTAAATAAATATTTCATTTCCCCGAGTGGGGATCGAACTCACGACCAATCGCATTTACACGTTTTTTTTCGTTCTAAGTGAATTGATCACACTTTGTGCCACGACTGGCTTCTTAGCTAGATTAGCATAAATTACGTGTGGATACGATAAAATTATGTACGCGGAATTTATGATATCATAGAAGCTCATAGAAGAAGTGAACCTACTTTTAAAATACTTCCTTACCCACTTTTCGTCGCAATTTAGAGGTATTGCACATTGAGTGGCAGAACTCATCGCCGCGCTGTGTTACCAGAGTGAGAAAACGAAAATATTAAATATTTAATTTTCCTCGAGTGGGAATCGAACCCATAACCTGTTGCATTAACATTCTGAAGTGTTCACTATTTTCAGGCCTCACTATTTTACATTTATGAAATTTTGTAAATAATTATAATTTTATGTTCAGAGAACAATTCCAACGATACAGGCGGGTAAAGCTGCGGTCATCAAAGAGTACTGGTGTTGGCGTGCCAGGTACTGTCATACAGATGGAAGAACAGTGTGCGGGAGAGACCGTCGCCTCAATAAGAAACAGAAGTTTAATAGCGCTTGTGATCTGTTTAAATATAATTGTGACTTTGAACATGGTAAGGAGAGTTATTTTTTTAAATTAAAATAATCGTAAAATTATTTTAAATCAAAATCTCATCTCATATCATATCCCGCACACAGTAGGGTAGGTTTACAACTTTAGGAAGCATTAGGCACTTGCACCTCTGCGCCACGATTGGCCTTAAAATTAATTTTTCGTAAATTGTAAGGAAATATTTTTAGACTGTTTGTAGACGGGGCAGTCGTGTCGCAGTGACACAAGCTTGTAACAGAAAACCATGATATGTTATGAATTCGATTCCCACTAGAGAAAATGAAATATTAAAATTTAAATTTTCTCTCTATCAGTAAAGTTTCATCTAAATCCGTTAAGTTGTTTTTACGTAAAATTGGAACAAACATCCATTCTCACAAACTTTCATATATATAATAATAGTAACTACCGGGATTTACAGGAATATTATTAAAATATATAATTCTAGGATTGCACAGGATTCCATGTACAGTAAAGTAAAAAGGTATAATATAAAAATGACATTTATAAAAAGCCAGGAATATATCTTTGTAAGTTGAACACCAGGTAATAAAAAACAATGATGGAACAACTTAGATAATTAATAAAATCCTTTTCAGATTTCACAGTTACCGACATAAAGTTCTGTAGAAGATATTAAATTCTTTCAAGCGTATAATTTGGTTTTCATTTCTGCTCATTTCTCAGTTAATTACCTAAGATCATTTGCCATTTGTGGAAGTCATATTATTAGCGATGTATTTATATAAGATTTTTCATTTCGGTGAGTGTTTTGTTTCTGTAATTGCTTGCTAATATTTGGAAAAACTTAAAAAATATTTAAATCTTAAAGTTGTTTTTTTATAATATTAAATAATTAATTTTACAGTTTTACTTTTATTATGCACCAACGGTTCACCACTTACTAACGTGAGTGTTCATATATAAAATACTAGCGAGTCAGCTTAGATTTATTATTATGTTTTTTTTCTATTCAAATTATACAATAATTTTTCATAAATTTTAACCTGTGTGTTATTCTTATGTATAAGCTATATTATTGTAAATTTTCATCTAAATCAGATCAGTAGATTTTTGCTTGAATCTGAAACTAACTATCTCCACGAACTACTCAAACGCGGCTTAGTCCGCTTATTATATTATAACCATATTATTAAATCTATATATAATTTGAAGAAGAGTAAGCCAGAGGGAACCTGGGAACCTAGAGTCACATGCCATCCTCAAATTAAGAAACTTCCGTTCCCTATTTTCCGCCGAATACTGGAATCATTGCGTGAGGAGTGGCGGAATTCAACGCTGCACTTTACCTCATACGAGAGTGGAACAAGGAGGAAAATATTTAAAATTTCATTTGGTCATTTGGTCAATAAGTAATCGAACTGACAACCTGTCGCGTTTACACTTCAAACATAAAATAAATAAATAAATTTTATAGCATCCCAACTACGAGGACAGTCCACTAGTAAGAGAGAGAT
>JBAIZZ010000134.1:0-69404 GCA_037355905.1 Heliconius aoede
TTTTTTTTCAATTTCACGCTTTATACCGCATAATCAGGTCAGGCAGATAGGATCTGATGTTAAGAGAAAGAAGTATTTCATTCTCCGACTCTTGCTTGCTTTTTTAATTTAAAATAGGAGACTAATTTGGATATATACAAATAGATTTGGTACCTTTGTTATATATATATTGTGGTAAAATTTGTAACATTTCATTTTGTAAAATTGTAAAATTCAGTAATAAGGGGCACAAAGTGTGCTGCAAAATCCACTGATTGTAGGTTCGATCCCCATTCGAGGAATGGAAATATTTATTTAAGTAAGAAAGTGGGGAATGGAGCGCCTTAATACGAGGCTTTCCCTCTGCTTAGCCTGCTGTGTGCGGGATACAGCGTGAAGCTGATTGATTGATTAATATGTTTACATCTATATACGTATGTATATATAATATAAGTTTACATAATTATTGTTAGTCTGTCAAATTAGAAACAAGTAACCATTGGTGTGTTAGACTGTTAGACATGCACGCATTTTATATATTAATAATATATAATATATATTTTTTCAGATTTCCAGGTCGTCGATACAATCATTTGTCAAGATCAAAAGAATTATTTTAAAGGGAAAGATACGAATTTAACGGTCGTTTCATGATTTAATAATAAAATATATTAAGGGACTAACTTGTATTAGAATAACCTCATTTTTTTGTGTGTCCGCCATCTGTTGAAATTCTTATTAACTAAGATAGAAATAAAATTTTGTTGTACGATAACTTGCCTTTCGTGAAATTACGTTGCTTTGATTATAGATGTCGCTGCTACAATACATTATTGCAGTAAAGAAAAACATTTATAATTAATGAAACTTTATAAGTAAATAAAAAAATTTAAAAAAAACACAGTATGCGGAATAAATAGAAAATTAGGAAAATAAGGAACGGAATGTCTAAACACTAGGTTTCTTTCAAATCTGTTGTATGCGGGCACCGAGTGACATAAAAATCTATTCTTATTACATATAATAATACTTCTCATTTTCTATTTAATTACGAATGTGTCTAAAATAAGTTAATAATTCTATAGAGACCGTTAGTAATGAAATAAAAATTCGGTAAGCAGATTAATTACACATGATAAAGTTTACAGTATATACTAAACTATGCCCAAAACAGGTATTAAAAATTAACCTACAGTTAGGCTTTTAAGGTAAAAATGAATTTGCGAAACATAAAGTTTGGTGTTTTAAGTGAAACGTCAGCTCAGATACGTTAGATAAGATACGCCTACCGCACCTGTGGTGCGTGTGACCATAGTAAATAAAATATATATTATAAAATATATTTTAAAATTACTTTGATCCTGTGTGTATTTTTTTCAGTTTTACCCTGTATCCCGCATATAACAGGATAGGTAGAGTGTTAAGACACATTCTTCTCCAATTTCAAGTGCGCTGCAACGCCCGGATTTTATTATAATATAACAATATACTAAGCTCTTTAAAGCATTGAATTTTTCTAGGAAAAATTATTTACAAATTTTATTTATTTATCCAATAATTTATAATTATCTTGGAGTGTATGTAAAACAGGGTTGAAAAATTTTCGCAGGACTCAACGCCACGCTTTGCCTCGACACCAGAGCGTAGGATAATAGAAATATAAACGTAAAGAAATATTTCACTTCCTCGAGTGGGAATCGAACCCACAAACGTCGCGTGCGGGCGGCACCCTCGTGCCATTGCGCCACGACGGCCTCTAATTTCCCATAATCTTATATATGAAAAGCGTTTTTATATTCTCAACATCAATCTATATCCTATGAAATGAGATCACAAACGCCACGCCGATTCCTCCATCGACATCTAACGGTCCGAAAGGAACATCGATACAATCGTACCGTTACCATCCCTTTGTATTTAATCGGTATCATTTTTAAAAATCGATTTAAATTCTCTACTTGTTCCGGGCACGTGTTAAAAGAGCGTGCGTATGATTTGATTGGAAAGGGTGAAAACAAAGAATAATTTTATRAGGTTATTTGAAATTCAGGGTGTGAGTCCGTGTCGTGTATGAGCGGTGGACACGTGGCAAGTGACATGATAGTCGTGCCGCTCTGTGGTGCTGGTGGAGTTGTCGAGGGAGGTATTGGCGCCTTGCTGTCATTTCTTTTGTGTTTCATATAAGTATATTAGTTTTTGAAATTATTTTATCGATTTTCGGCAATATTTTTTAGTTGTGTTTTTATACAATATATTACAAAAGAAATAGCTTTTAATTAATGAAAGTTTCCGTTCTCACCATGCTCGTCATTCTCATCGCTATTTATATTTAAATGCGGTCTAGACTTGTCTTTGGTGTCAGAATCCCGAATGTGTTCTCGATTTCTATTATTTACCTTTTACTCCTTCAATTCTATAATTCTTAATAATATATTATTTCTTGATAAATTATTAAATAAATAAATATATACACCGACAAGCACGCCCATCCCTAATTAATATACGTACAGCGGTCGTGCACAACCCTGCCAATTGTTTTAATATCGATTCATTTTGATTAACACGATTAATAGAATCAACCTCTTTGATAATCTACTTAGTATTCGTTGCGAGGCGTCGTTAGCCTCCTCCTCCTCGACGTGCGTTCGTTTGAACGAATTATAATAATAATGGTAGTTTTTTTTTTGTAATTTCTATATTTTTTGATATCTATACTTGAACATGTTAAAACATTTTGTGTATTATTTTATTAATATTAGTTATGTATATTAATAAAACAAATATTAATAAAACAAATAAGCTTCAACTTTAGAATAATATTATTCTAAAGTTGAGCTTATTTGTTGAAAGCCGATTTGATATTTTAACCTAATTTTTTTATTCATATTTTATTTTCATATTTTTGTTTCAAAAATATTTTTCGTTTCGATTTTGCCTTCGATTTTTTTGTAATGTATGAAATGTTTGTGAAAATTTATTTACAAAGCAGATCAAATTTGTCCTTTTTTCCGACCTATACTAAACTGCCTCGTAAAATAATTATTTTCTATAAATATAATAATTACTTATTATATTTAAATTAATAGCTTATTATATTTAAATTTATTTTCAGAATTGTGGACATTATTCATAATGGAGATATTATCGTAAATAGTTAGTGGTTAATCGATGAACGCGAATAATATTTGCATTTTTATATAACATTATTTTCCTTTTCCTTTTGTATTGTATTCGAAATAGACGACTCCTTCCGTGTGCGGAGAGATTATTATAATTTCATTATACTTAGATGTAGCTGTCGTCTGTTTTGTTTCCGGAGAGAAAAAATATCAATTTCAAACAATTTATTAGAATGTACGTTATATACATTTTTTTAACGAAAAGTTACAGGTTTTCAGAACGAATGTCATAATAGTGATCGAAATCAAAAAAAAAAATCTTACTAGTAAATATTAAGCATCTCCTCGAAATAAGTATATACGTAGGTATTAATTATCTTATAATAAGAAAGCCAGAATTAAGCTTTTTATATTTCAGGCATATACATTCATAAGAGT
This sequence comes from Heliconius aoede, assembly GCA_037355905.1. Taxonomy (NCBI): domain Eukaryota; kingdom Metazoa; phylum Arthropoda; class Insecta; order Lepidoptera; family Nymphalidae; genus Heliconius; species Heliconius aoede. Next base: position 3,537 of record JBAIZZ010000134.1, read on the forward strand.
ATATTTTATGAAAAGGTATCATAATTTTGCTTCGTTGAAGACTTTATTATTATTTATTTATTGGAATCGTCTCAGAGTGGCGGTCACAAGCCGCGTCTCTGGTAATTTAGTACCGTATGAAAAAACAAAACAATAAACTTATATATATTTTTCTAATTTTGTGTGAATCATAGATAAATATTTGTCTACAATTTTTTAAGTTTCTTTTATTTTAAATATAGTAAACTCCTAAGTAACGTTTTCTCTATTTTTTGTCGAATGATAACGATTCCTTTTTAAATATGAATCAAGGTGCATATTGATTTAATATAAGCTAATAAATCGGCCGACGCCGTCGTTCCGCTGCGCACAAAGCGCATGTCACTAAACAAAGAAAGCGACGGAGGTACACAATACAAATACATAACAGCCTATAATCTATCCGCGTTCTTATTTTCCTTTTTACAAGGAATCCAGGATGCGTGGATATTTGCATGAATATTTATCACGATGGTCTGTTATGCTGTAAACCGCATTTTAATGCATTTTTATCTAGTGCCTTCCGTCTCTGTTGCATTTAATTTTACGAGCTCTTAAATTTTTACTAGCTACGAGTGTCAGTACATTTTTTATGTTTTTAGTTTCTAAATCTGTGTTTCTTTTTGCATATTTAATGACTTAGCTGATATTATATTTGTATGACTAAGATGGACACGTGTGTTGAATGTTTTTTATACTTACTTATTAAATAAATTCACTTATATAGATTGAGGCCAGTCGTGGCGAAGGGATTCGATTAGATCACCAGTCGAGTAAATGACATATATTTTTTTGTAAATGTATATTTAAATTTTTTTTTGGTCTTCTGTCGAGATAAAGCGAGGCTTTTGAAAATCTAGAACCCTGCTTTGTGCGGGATACAGCGTGAAGCTATATGTATTATTGTGTATTCTGTTATATCGTGCTTTAATTTCGGCAGGAATAACAATTATTTATGTCAAAACATATAAGTTACACTCATAGTTTACACGGCGCTTAGGCGAAAATAAAATATTATAGTATCAACGAGATGGTGTGATGATGGAGCCAAGACCTGAATGTTGGAACTCTTTAGTGGTTACTTGCAAACCTTTCGAAGCTCATACAGCTTTCAGCTCCGAGCATATTCTATAATGCTATTACTTGGTGTAGAAAAGCGTGTTATATTCTTTTATATTTTTAAAAACTATATTATTCTTTGGATCCTAACGCAACGTTACTACTTACTACATTTCTGCTTGTTAAAATAGGTGCTTTTTAAAAATTATTATGAAATTTTTGTATAAAGTGAGTGATACAGTCAGTGATACCCTGTTGAGTGCGGGATACAGCGTGAAGCTGATATTTTTCCATATTTTTATAGTGGTGTTTTATTTTCTATGTAGTACATTTAGTTTGCTAAATAACTAACGTATTTTTTTTATACGAGTCTTTTAACCTGAAAGTTCAAAGATAAAATCTTAGAACTAAAAAGCTCTTCCGTTTCTTAAGTACTTTTACTTAATAGATAGAATATTTTAATTAAGACTTCGTAGTCTTAATTAGGATTGTCTGAGGAGCTCAGGCTACTTAATTAGAAAAGATACTTTTAAAAATGTTTATAGAAGATATTTTTAATAATTCTAGTAGAGGTAGCAGGTTCATTTCCTTAACAGCTGCCTAACATACATTAGAGCATTAGAAAGAGAATATGTAAACTAAGGATAATAAAAAAATATTATACTATTTTCAAATTTTTTTAGATATACGTTGTATCTCGCACAAAGTAAGGTAGGCAGAGGGAATCTGGGAACCTATTGTTAAAACACTCTGTTCCCATTAAGACATTTCATAAAGAAGCTTGTGACTGTAAGCGTGACAATTTGTGAGTTCGATTCTCACTCGAGAAAAATGTAACTTAGCTCTGATATCCAGGCAAGCCGTGGCGTTAAGTTAAGGGAATGGAGAGCCTTAACGTTTCTTTTACCTACCCTGCTGTGTGCGCGATATAGCGTGAAGTTAAAACAAAGAAAGAAGAACACCTGCCAACATTATAATATTTACACCACAAATACAATTTGTAATTCAAATAAAGCTAGGTCATTATGCGTAAACAGATAAAAGATTCAATACAGTCATCAAACAAAAATTATAATTGCCTCAATTAAAACTGCCCACGTCCAGCGCAACCCAGATAAATAATATAAATAAATTAAGTGAGTTTTCCCACGGGGACAGCGATCGGGAGAGTATAATTTATTAATTTGGTTTCCGTTAACGAGTTGAGCTAATGCGAACAGCTCCTCATGCTTTTCAAGTGTATGGATGGGTGAATGCAGGACGAAGCCATTTTAATGTTATATTTTTTTAGCTTCACGCTATACCTTGTACAGAGAAGGGTGGGCATTAATAATTCATGCTCCCAATGGGCATCGAACCTACGACCGTCGCTTTATAGTCACACATTTGTGCTTCTTCACCACGACGGCGTCAACTCAATACACTTTTGTTGATAACAAATCGTTATTATAAATTCTGCCTTCATACTATTATATTGGTAAAAGCAGCTAAATTGGTAAAACAATGAATTTTCACGTTTTGTGTAAGTTTTTCATTTCATCAAAAAAGATGTTACACTCTATAGTCTTATAAAGTCTTTGGAAAAATATAAAACACTAATGTCATTTTGTTCGTATAAGAAAATTAAATAAAATAGTTTTAGAATTATCTAACTATAAATAAATATGACGAATCAATCGTCTGATTTTAAAAATCAAAATACATTTTTTCAAAATATTCCTATTTTATTATTATTTTATTTTCCAATTTTTGTGAAAATATTATTCTTTATTGTGTAACATCGTTTACATTTGGTTCAATACATGCTGTATATTCTAGAAAAGAATATATTAACAAGACCTCTCATCCCTAATATTTTAAATTAAATAAATAATACATTATAAGTAATAAAATGATCAATATTTATTTTCTTTATTTTTAATAAAAACAAAATTCGTTAACAAATATTTAAAAAAAAAAAACAACGCTTGAATATGATGATATTTAATTTTCTCCAATATAATATAATTATAGAGTCTCATGACATTTAATCCAGGGTGTCCTACGGATCACGTAGAGCTACGAGTACATCAATAATGCATAATGGACGCGGTCAGGTGGACAGGTTAGCAATAGTAATGCTTGTTCTGAAGCTTACCACAAAATATCTGCGGATTATACGCTTTTAGCGATTGGTCAAGCTTTTTTAAAAAATTTTATCGTCATCTGTAGTTTTTTAGATTCACGCTGTAACCGCGTGTTAAGATAAAGACACTCCGGTCTCGAAATAAGCTGTAAATATAAATGTGTATTTTTATTAATGAATTATTCACAAATTATCACTTTCCTATTTTTTTCCTTTATTTGTATTGTATGTTTTTATTTGTGCCAAATCTCATAACTGTAAATCCACGGGAAGTGTCTTGCACATATATCTGCATATGCTGTATCTTGCACATAGCAGGGTACAGCCTGGCATAGACAGAGGCAACCTAAAACCCTAGTGTTATGATAATATTTCCATTTATAGACTTCCGTTGTCCAGTTCGAGGAAGAACGATGAGGAAATGAAAATATAAAACATCCCACTCCCCTAAGTGGGAATCGAACCCATCACCGTCACTTATAACAAATGTTTGTACACATGCTCCACAACTTAGCCACGATTAATATATTTTATATATAATATACATTGTACAACGATGAAACGCTTATGTCTTGCGCTAATATTTTGTGGAAAATTACTTTATAAATTTGATGGCTTAAGCGCCACCGTAACATGGTCTATACTACCAACAACTATATAAATATTTGTTAGAAAATAGTGAATATTCAATAAGTTCCCGTAGCTTTTCTTAGAATGGTTTTTATTTAGCTTCACTTGTTGTTCCAATGCGTACATTAGTCAATATGTTAATGTTAATGTATGTATTGTAATTATTTCGGACAACTGATACAGTGAAAGCAAATGAAAGAATTTAAACAAGGTAACTTTTTATTATATATTTTTATGGTAAAATTTTAGGTGAACTTAGTTCTGAAATAAAATGTAGCAAAAATAAATAGGTTTTTGTAAGCGGTACTGAGAATGTAAATATAAAATTATTATCTGTATCATATGAAATAGGGATTGAAAGATTGTATGGATTTTTTTAAATCGGCACCGATTTTTATAAAATTTGAAATCCAGGCTCATAAACAAATTTCATTGAATACGTATTTCATGGTTTATTAGAATTCACCCCCTAAAATTAATAATAGTTTCATATCATCAATATTCGTATAGATCTAGCGAGCTAAGCCGCCTAGTTTTAATATAAGAATCACAAAAACACTGGCAGGGTGTCAAGAAACAAAATAAATTGATATAAATAAATTAATATCTAGGTTGGCGGTAGGTAACCGCGCACCACGAACGCCAGTGTGGATTTTCTTGCGTAAATCGCAATCCCACGGGGATTTGGGGAAAGAAAATAGCCTATATCTAAAATTACATAATAATGAGTTCAGCCCTAGAAAGAAGACAAAAAATTACATAATATTTGTTTGTATTTATAATAGATAAATGATTTTTTATAAAATAAGAAAATAAATTTGATTGATTAAAAAAAAAAACAACAATAGAATCCAAATAAAAATCCACGTTACATTTAAAAAAGATTTATTTCACAAATTAAATTAACTTAACAAACTATACACATCAAAAGTACCGCTTCTATAAATAAAAATAATTTACATATAAATATTTACAAAATATCACCTAATACAAAATACTTATATTAAATAATTATTCCTTTGGAATGACAACACTTTATTTGGACGGAAAAGTTTTCCATTTTACTAACATTAGACTAACATAGAAGTTATATTAAAATACTGATAGATAATGTGACAGCTTATTTAGCGATTTATTGAGCTTTAGAGACCAGTTGTGGCAGGGGCACAAGCGTGCGACTGCAAAACGGGTTGTGGATTCAATTCCTACTTATGGAAATATAATATTAATATTTAATTAATATAATAAAAGAGTAATGAGAACAGAGTGTATTGACACTAGAATTCCGTTGCTATATACTGGTTACAGCGCGAAGTTGAAAATAAATAAATTAAAAAAAAATGTCCTTATGAATTATCCTAAAAACATATAAGCCAAAAAATATACATATTATTTTATAGCTTTGGAGAAGTCAGGAGTTATTAGTTAGTGTTCTCAAAAGAATATATACTAATAACAAAAATAAAAAAAATAAGAAACTGTAAGTAGAATTGTTGAATAATAAATAATTTATAGTTAATTTAATACTATTTGACCATGTACATGATATGTATACTTATTTTAGGTTTTTATTATATGTTTATTATAATAACTAATTGAAAGCTTGGAATAGCTTACAATTGAATAATATTACAAAGAAATTGCACAATCTGCCATTTAAGCTATTAATTAGTCAAATTATATATAATTATTTTAAATTAGGTGACCATAGCTCTCTCCGGTATTGGATGCATATTGTATGTAAATCTTTGAGAGTAATCGTTCATTTTCAGGGTATCTGACCAAGGAGGACTGGGGTTCCATCTGTCCATACCGTCTGTACCTTCTATGCTTAGCGGTGATGGTCCAACTCTCATCCTTTTAGTAGGTGGGTATTCGATGCCTGGACAAAGGGATAAAAAAATGCATGCATATAATTAAATACATTAAACGATTCTAAAATATTCATAATTATTACGGAAATATTTTTTGAGTGTCAGTCATTATTATACTATTTTGTCTTTATATGTATTTTTAATATAAACTATAAAAGTGTTAAAACACGATTTAACAATAAAACGACTAGATTGTAAATTTTTATCGGCTAATATTATTGCAAATACAATTTCATTTAGTGATATCTTTCCTGACGTTAGCTGTCATTAAAATTAGTTTTTATAAACAGCTACTTTTTGTTTTTTTTTATTTGGAGCAGAGCAGAGGGAGCCTAGTGTTTAGACACTCCGCTCTCCGCTTTCGCGTGACGGTTGAAATTTAAAGTCGCTCTTTGCCTCGATACCATTGCGAAGAAATGAAAATACTGAATATTTGACATTCGCAACGACTGGCCTCTGAATTTTGATCAGATCAAAATGTATTGTTTTCTTCTCACCGTCAAGACTCCCGCTGGAGCAAGGCTCTTGGATATTATAATTTACATGAGAATACTGTTCGTAATATTCTCGCTTGCCGTGCATAGGGTACATGTACATGTTGCTGTTCACCACGATATCTGGTGCTTCGTAGTGGAGAGGTGATCTGGAACAATATATCATTGTTATTTATGTATGGGTTTGGACTAGCCGGTGGCCGTGTGATGATCATGATGATAAGTATTTAAGGAGATTGTAAAAAATATATAAAGTAATTGATATTAACTGGCACGTTCGGAACGTCATAATTATATTACAGAAAAGAAAAAATATAAATATATTTTATAAATTTTAAATGATATATAAATTAGTTTTAACCCATTTTTTTCTTCACGACTACATATTTGTTTCCTATAGGGCAAGGTTAGATAATAGAGAAAGCTTTTAAGCGTAAAATCCGACTGCCTGTCTGTTTATTTTTATATTCTGTGCAAAGTCTAAACGATTTAACATAAAAAAGAAATAATATAAATATAAAATATGTGCAAATTTCTCACATATTTAACAATCTTTTAACATTTTATCAAAACAGATGTATAAGTTATATATATACTCGTGCATCCAATGAACTTGAATTATTAAAAAACAAACACGCAAGGTCGCTCCGTACAATTTGTATACGTCACGTCACAGCGAGGGAATATAAATAAGAAAATCATCACCCCGTCCGTCCGTCTGTCTGTCCGCGTAATTTGACACCTTTCATTACCATATTTATTGTGAAGTTACCATTACAACATTCAATTTACCAACACATTACAAATATTATGCCATATTTCAATAGAATAAGGTTTAAAATTCAATTTTATATACGTTTTAACTAAAACTTATCGTGGTATACGTTAACCAAATACGTAAAGTTGTATGGAAAATAGTCTCAAGTCAAAACTCAATGTTCACTTCAGTAATAGTTTGACGGACGTTTCTAACTTGACCTTATAATATTTAATACGTAATAGTGAATAGGTATTCTATATTGGGACGAGTCATTTAAGACTAGCTTAACACTAGTTGTGGCTTGCGGCGTCGCTTTTAAAATTCAAGTATAAAATGCACGTGCAATTGAATATTAGTGTTTGTTATATATTTTTTTGGTAATTTTAGAAAAAACAATCCGTATCTGTACGTCTTTAGCTTTTGTGAACGTCGATAATCAAGTTGGCCTTTAACTCTTTTCTCAGTTATAATGAACTTGAAATATATGTATAGATAGATTGATGTAATTTTTGATTCTGTTGTTTTTAATATATGTAATAATAGTTGTTGTCTTACCAGATAAGTATAGAATGAAAATGCAAAAGATTACCCCTGAAATTTATAAATCTCAAATTTGATTTCTCCTATAATTTAAAAATAACCTATATTTATTTAAACATTAAAATAAAAAAAAATCACAAAATATTTCACCATATAACTCACCTCTCTTCACTTATCGTAGATTGCGGAGAATGTGTAGAATAGTCGACTGGTCCTCTATCAGTATAGATTCTCTCACATCCATATTCATCTGTTTTATGAACATACTGTGTCATGTGGTAACTCGCGTAATCGACTTCCGAATTCTCAACATATTGATATTCTTGATAAGGGTCTGGATATAGGGGTTCCCTTCGAAAGAACTTTTGACATCGAGGATCTAGCATGCCACAGGGCTGGTTTTGATATCCATAGTATTGGTATAACCAAGAATTTGCCAACATTATTGATGCTTCTTCTTCACTGTAGAATAGTTATATATTTCAAATACAAAGAAATATTTTGAATCAAAGAAATATTTTGAATTTAGGATATGACAGGAAAATCCTTAAAAACATATCGTTTTGAAAAATAATAGTAGCAATTATTAGTCTTTTTGATATTAACCTCAGTACTTGATTGGTCGCTACAATGAACTGTCTGGGCGTGTCCACCGCATCTTTCACTTGCAACACAATATGCACCCACAGGAACTGACCGCTTCTTTGTTGAAGTTTCGCGAGCAGTATACAACATTTCTCTTGATCCGATTGAGTTACTAAAATAAGAAGGATTAATAATAATAATCATTATTATTATTAGTAGTAATAGTAGTAGTAAATTATTTCTATATTAATAAACACGTGACATATGATTGTTGAGGTGAAAATAGTAGGTTCGATTTTCGGTCATTAAAATAATTATCTTGTATCTTGTATTTATTATATTGAGTGTTAAAATTGTATGGTAAAGTATTATATTTGGTAATTTATCAAGAACTATATACAAATACTACTGGTTTCCTTAAAGAATTTACAAAGCAATTTCGCGAAGCGGGCTTGGACGGGAACACAGCGTGATTCCATTCTACGCGTGAGTCGTTTGCCAATAAGTTAATTAGACTGAAGTGCTGTTACGTATCTAATTGTTATTTAACTGTGTTAACTGTTATTTAACTATGTTTAGTCACTAGTTATTTATCATAAATGGTGCTATTATAATAAGTAAATAGTATTTTTGTAGTTTTTTTGGTTATAGTATATTCGCGATTTTGCAAAATACGCACTTAAACTTTACGCTATAGATCAAATTGATTTTCACTATGTATTTGATGAAAACCATCGTTATTCATTCCTTTAGCTCAACTAAAAAGAAACAGAAAAAGCAAGGTCAAATATGTAGCTTCAAGCCAACTGAATAAGTTAAATTAACAATTAACAATGTGATAAAAAGTTAAAATAAAAAAAAAAAAAATACAAAGACTTACTTAGTTTGTGCTTTGTTTGAGCTTCTCGTAAGCTTTCCCAATGAAGAATTTGATACCAAGATATATCTACTAAATCCATTTTCTTCCATCCTAAATACCATTCACCGCTGGAAAATAATAATTATAATATATATGTACATATATGAATTATTATATATATGAACGAATTTATGCTTAACGCCTTTCTTGCCTTTAAATAAAAATATTTTGTTTTAATTTAACAAAGTCCAGTCAAGTATATTTTGAAGGAAAAACTATTATAACACAACATATTATTAATAAATATGTTTATGAATAACATATATTACAATGTTTTCCCAAATCAAATCAATATAAGTTGCACAAATATTATTGTAAAACTTACTTAGCGTCTATATGTAATATTTTCATATCCATAGCGTGTATGGTGGTAAACACGTTGGTGGCGCCGTGCACGACGCACTCGCGGGTCTCGGGCATCGCCAGGGGCGTGCACGTAGCTAGGAACACAGGTTCGTTTTTACTGCACAATGGTAAATATGATACGTAATGCCCTTCAACTAATACTACCTGGAAGGATAATTCTTATTAGTTTTTATTTACGTAACGTAATTAAATTAATTTAATTAATAATTTAATATTAAGATTTCATCCATTTTTCGGATGATTTTGGAGGCATTGCGGGTTCGGTTGGGGTACATAATGCCGCGCTTTGCCTTGTTATCGAAATTAAAATACTAAATATTTAGTTTCCTCTAATAGGAATTGAACCCAAAACCTGTACAATCACACTATATACGCCTTCGCCACGCACCTCAAGTTTTTATTTATTCATAAATTTTCGTTATAATTTTAAAGTAAGGAGGCTGTGCGCGTGTTTACATAAGCTTTTGACGCTTTATCATAATAAAAAAGTTTTAAAATATTTTTTTTACTCACTTTTTGGTCACCAAATCTCATTTGCCGTCTGGCGTTCCTAGAGACGTTCATTCTGCAGAAGAAATGCCTAGTCTTTGGTATATTTTCAGTCTCTCCGTTGCAGCCTTTATTTAGTTCTAGTTGAACCATCTGATGGTCCTGTCTGTCTATTATATCATAAACACTATCTCCGTGGATCAACAGGTCCTCCTAAAATGTTAAGTTCACTTGTGACTATTTACTATTATTACAATGGTTGTGGGTTCGATTTCTATAAATGGGAATGAATAATTTTTTAATGGCACTGCGTTGGTGGCGCCGACACAGCGTGAATGTGAAAGAAATAGATAACTTTTATAACATCACATACTTAATTATAATTTTTTTTTAATATTTTTATATATACCAATATAATAACTGTTCCATTATATATAAAACTTTATAATAAATACCATCGAATGCCCCAAATATTCCGCCGCATTCTCAGATATGTACAGCAGCTTGCCATTCTGTGTCATCATCATCATAAAACCGTTCATCGCCTGAAAAAATAGACATTGTAAGTGTCACTACACTAGGTCGTTATTTAATAGTTTCACGGCGACAGTTGTAAACTTGAAGTAAAAAAAAAATAAATATATATATATACATATATACCTTTGAAAATCCAATATTAGGTGTAGGAGTAGCCTGCTCTTGGTACTGATAACTGAAATCGTGACTTTTGAACACTAAAACAGAAGAAAGACGAAATTATGGGTGAAGTAATAGCGAACGGGAGATAAGATAGCGGACTAAATGCATTTTAAACGTCTTAATATGCCGTTTCGTGACTGAAGGCGATACAAAAACCATGGGGGACGTTTTCAAAACATGACATGACATGAACAGATTTAGGATAACGGGTTACGTGATGAGCTTAGCCAAAGATCCGGACCATGGGAAAACTGTACAGCGAATTTTATACGAAAACTTGGGTTAATCATGTTAAATTTGAGCACCTGAAAGTTATCTTTACATTCTATCTTTGTAATAGTTATCTTTATAATTTTTTTTATTTTCTCACTTTTCTTCATATTAGAAAAATAGTTTATAGATATACATTCATATTATGAATAACGGTAGAATTTGAGAAAAACATTGAAAACATAAATAAAAATAATTAATATTAAACTACGCTTGCGGCGTTGAGTTCCTGCACTCAAGACGCAATGCATTCAGAATTCCGCTGAAAGTGGGGAACGTATATCTCTTAATAGGAACGGAGTTAACACTCTTCCCTTTGCTAACCCTGCTATGTGCGGGATACAGCGTGAAGCTAATACAAGAAATGAAATATACCTTTATCCTAGACATATTGTTTATCTAAGACTTTATATAATGTTATATTTACCTTGTTGAAAATAATTCATTTTCCTCACATAAACGCAGACCAGCGCCATCAGCTGCAGCTGTGACAGTCTCTGCCGCGTAGATGGAGGCAGAGGCAGCAGGTCCCTCAGATTGGATATTTCTGCATTGATCAGATCGCGCCGCATCTTGCTTGCGCCTTTTGTAGATTTTGTTGGCTCGAATCTGAATAAAAATATATAAATTGTTTTATAATGTTTTTATATTAAGTCTCAAGATTGTTTATTATAGGATAGGTTCAAAAGGAACCAAATTTGTAAATAAAAAAGTCTGCTACTACTAAAACTCAGTTTTACACAATTTAAGTGGATGTAACAAAGTTTATTAATTTGGTGTATTATGGCAATTATTATCTATCAATATTATTTCAAAATACGCTGTACATGTAAAATATAAGTTCTAAATATAAAACCTTATACAGCGTTACCTTATACGTAGGATAAAGATAGTAGATATCAAATATTATAAATATATATATAATACTACATTACTACTATATATATATATATGTAGTATTTTATCTTAGATGATTATTGAAAGTATGAAAAAATTATCTATTATAATTATTTATTAATATAATATTATCGAGAAAAAAATTATTTTAAAAGCATAATTTTTTCTAGGATTCATAGACAATGCGCGGATACAGTGTTCCGGACAGGTGTATGTCGGCACGGTACACCCATATTACCATAACCCGCGAACCATTAGAATAGTTCTGATAGCGCCGCCGGAAAGGACTCCTGGATTTATTACATTAGCTCAAGTTGCGTATTGTGATGTAAATTCTATGACTTCATTTCAAATGCAGGCAATTTCTTTTCCTACATCCTCCGCAGGAATACGCAATGACTGATTCTCATTCATTTCTGTGTTCGTAGATAGTATCTCGTGTTTTGTATTGAGTGTTTGTTACATTTATAATATAATTATTCATTTGATTTATCAATTGTTTCAATTTTGAATTTTTTATATTATATATTTTTTATTTTATGTAATTTTCATGTTGTCTGTATTAATCGTAAGTAGAATTAGTTATTTGATTTGTGACAAAGAGCGAAAAATGATATATTTTGAAAATACAAAGGGCGGTGTTGCGGGCCACTCAACACGCAATGCCTCCAGAAATAGGGAGAAAGTGGGGAACGAAGTGTCTTAACACTATTACGTTCCCTCTGTGTACCCTGCTGTGTTTTTTAAGTAATGAATAAATGTGTACATACATATAATATCAAGAGTCAATAACTTAATAATGAAGCAAAGTCTTTCCCACAAACTACTAGTTTAAATCAATATAACAAAATTAAGCTCCCATAAAACATAATCTTATAAAAATATCTAAAAACTAATAGTAAAATAAAAATTACTTATGACAAGCTTCACGCCTAACCAATGATCATAATTAACAGAACCAATAATAACATAATTTACCTTATGTTTGTAAATGCGACGGTTGTGGGCTCGAGAGAAGGAAATTCTGATTAATAAATTAGACATTTTCATTTTGATTGCTCTAGTAACGAGACAAAACGCTGCGTTGAGTGTCAATGTCTCTATGTCTGGAAAATGAGGAACGGAACACAAGGCGTAAAAAAAGCGTAAAGAAAGCGTAAAGTGTGAAATAAAAAAGAATCTGATATATATTTTGACTCCAAAGTTATTTTTTTTTCTCCAAAAAATAAGGATATACCTTGTAAAATGGCAAAGGAAGTGGCAATCCCACATTTTAACATTCACCACGGCGCACTGCGGCGCGTTTCATCTCTATAGGGAGTCCTTTTTGTAACCATTAACTTTTATTACGTTTTATTCGACGTTTTCGACGACTGTTGAAATAAATGATTGGTGCCCCCGTCGGTTTATTAATTTGATTGAATTGAACGTTTGTTTGTTTGTTTGTTTGCTTTGAGATCCGAAACAACTGGTAATGATGGTTGAACCGCTGAAGCTTGTTTATGGGAGCTTAAAAGCTTCGCCAGTAGTAGACACTTAGTGTAATCATTGTAGGGATTTTCTTTAAAACTTTTGATTGTTCTTTTGTCTTTTTTTTCTGTTTGTAAACGGATTGTTTTTAAGGTTCATACACGGAATCTAGGAAGGTAGTGTAAAGATACTTCATTCCCATTTAGGCACTTCCTTTCACTGTTTTCCGCCGAATTCTGGATGCGTTGACTGTTGAGTGGCGGAACTCAACGCCGTAATCATGAATTATTTGAGCGTGTGTAAAACATATCTTTGAATGTTGTTTACACTCATCGGAAAATAACTTAAATTACGATACACGTAGTCCATAATTATTAACATCAATTTATAAGTCTACGTTTTACTACTCAGTTCTCAGGTTCTCACAGATATTATTTCATATTTGTCGTTGAATAAGTTTTTACCAAAATAAGAGCCAATATCTAATGCCTTAGACGTATATTTTAAAGCTTTAAATAATTTTAGGCAAACATATAAACGCCCATGAGGTGAACTTTATAGATGTCCAATTATAATTATTAATTAATCAATAACAAAACATAATTAAATCGACGACCTATATGAATGTCAAAAATTAACAAAAGGCAAATTTTGACATTCATATAGGTCGTCATGCGGGATACAGCGTAAAACTGTCAAAAAAGAGAACATTTTTGTCATTTTTGTCAAAAGCTGTTTTAACACGTGCTTTCCCGGTGAGCACAAGCTAATGCATCCGACAATTTACACGGTTGACGCCGACCGGCGTGAAATGCCCACGTTTCATGGCAGATAGCTCTAGCTATGTGAGAAATGTCCAGTTTTTATACGTAAAGTAATATAACTCGATTTGAAGTTAACCCAAACGAATTGCAAGATGAATGAACATTTTTTAACTACATGTAGCTATCTATTATGCTTAATGTAAATTCTTAAATAACTGGAAGTACTCGTAGTTGTACTTTTGTGCCACTATATAGTCTAAAAAGATATTCGCAAATTTTATATATATATATTATTTTAAATGAAACTCTTAAACTAAATTATCTAAATATTTTTTCAGTTTTTTAGATATCTTCTTTTTCATATCAGAGAAAACCTTATTAGAAACATATCGCTCATACCAATCCATTCTACTTTACACCCCTTTTAGCAATATTAACTTTAGAATAGCGAAGTTGAATTCATTTAGTTACATTATAACACAGATAATTTAGAATATTAAATTTTTTAAACAAAAATCAATTTAAAATAAATATATATAAGTATAAATAATTCTTTAAACAATGACGAAGAACAATAAAAACTAGCATCAACCGAGCCCATGCCGAGTGGATTCCACAGCGCCGCTAGTTTCGACTATTTCCAGTACAATCGACGTGATTACTTGATTACATACGATAATTCCGTCCGTGGCCGCCGTAGTTTGACATAATGACGATCGAAATATTTTATCCGATCGATCTCTCTCTCTATCGACGACTCGGTGTCCATCAACGGAACAACTCCACAACTGAACTAGATACAATCTGATATTTGAATTTCATATAATTTTTTTGTTGATTTTCTGATGAATTTCCTTGATTCATTGTTCGATATTGTATGTACTGTATTGGTTTTTTTTTGTTTGATTTTGTTATAAATGTTTTATTTCATATATTCAGCCTCTTTACATTTTGTGACAATGTTAGACTTTTTTTTTGACATGAAATGAAATTTTTATCTTTCTTTAAAAAAAAAAAAATGAAATCAAAAAAATATGATATAAAGAAAAGAGCTTTATTAATTTTTGAATTATTTGTAATAGTGCCTGAATGTCGGCATTATTTTAAGATTTGTTCAAATATTTTTAAGTATTCATTCGTTTGTTAAAAAAATTCGACGAGCTAGCTCACAGCTTTTTAGTTTCAGTCAAATATGAAATTACTTCATTTAATAAATAAAATAGGTTATACCTATGCTTATGGAAGTGTGACAGGTTATAAGTTCAATTCCTATTGAATTGAATTAAATGAATTTAATATTTTCAATTCCTCGCTCTTGTAAAGAGGTAAAAAATAAGAACGCGGCGTAGAGTTCTGCCACGCAACACGCAATGCCTCTAAAATTTGGCGGGAAGTGAGAACCGAATTGTCTTAATTGAAACTAAATATTTTAACACTAAGTTGCCATAACCCTTTTGCCTAACTTGCTTCTGCGGGATAGCGCGTGAACTTAAAAGAAATGCATCTAAAAATCACATAAATCAAATAAAGTAAGTAGGTATATCAAAATAATATAAACTGGCAACATAAATAAATAGAGCAACAATAGCGCTACGTAATACTTAGTGTATTTATTTTTATCCAAGGCTTTACATATTATTTATTATGTATTCAAGCTTATATAGATATATGTATATATCTTCTATATATCGAGGCCAGTCGTAGCGCAGGGCACAAGTGTGTGACTGTAAGTGAGACTGGTTGTGGGTTCGATCCCGACTCGACCCGATAAAATATTTGCTTAAATTTATATTTTCATAGTGTCGAGGCAAAGTACAGCATTAAGTTCCGTCAGTAAGTAAATCTCTCAACACAAACTGCCTCCAGAATACGGCGGAAAATAAGGAAAGGAGTGGCTAAACACTAGGTTCTGCATACCCTGCTGTGTGCGGGATACAGCGTGAAGCTGATTTTTATTTTTTTTAATATATTTTCACTTAACCAATAATCTTTGTAAGTACAATATATATCGGATGTTATTTATTTTAATCTATACATAACTAGAAGAGTATGAAGTAATCATGACGTTTATATATATTGCCTATCGAATTAGCACTTGTAAGTGTAACAATGACTCTGATTTTGAGCGGTTATTTTAATTTTTTTTATATATTTTGATAATATAATGCTTTACATATACAAATTGAGGTAATATGTTGTTATTTATCAGGAAAATATAATAAATTTCCCGCTGTATCCCGCACACAGCAGGGTAGGCAGATGGAACCTAGTGTCAATACACTCCATGCCTCACTTTCTGCCTAATTCTGGAGGCATTGCCGCGTTTTGCCTCGGCATCAGAGCGAAGAAATGGAAATATAAGCGTAAATAAATATTAAGCTTCGTGGAGTGGAAATCGAACCGAAAACCATCGCGTTGCAGTCACACCCTTGTGCTGCTGAGCCACGAACAGACAATATGTGATTGAAAATTATGTTGTTGCTTATTTACTACTTCCTGCCGCTTTATGATCCGCATGTAACAGGGTAGACAGAGAGATCCTAGTGTTAATACACTCTGTTTGCATTTAGAGACATTAAGTGTCGAGTATTATCAGAGCAAGGAATATCATTTATTCCTCCGACTGAGGATCAAACCCACAACAATTTGCATTTGCAGTGAGACGCTATTCCACTGCGCTATGATGGCTTTTTCTGTTTCCCAAGTAATAATAAGCTCAGAATAAATACAATAATATAATATAAAAAATAATATAAAATAAAAAAATATAATATAATAAATTTACATATTAGTGAGTTAATTTAGTAACCTGGATTGGATTGAAAATTTTACATCAAACTAAAACTTTAACTCTGCTTTTACTTGTTACACTAACCACTTTTGTTAGAGCGAAACCTCGCTCTTTTTAGAACCTCTTAGCTAATTAAAAGCTAATAGAACTTTATAAATTAACAAAGTCTATGAAAAATTAATAAGCCATGTTAATGTTTTGACGCTTATATAGTATTTAAAATTGATTGATGAACTATATACGTGTATATTTGATCGAAGTTACAGTTATATATACGGTTATTGTCAGTATACTTTTAAATTTTTTTCAGAGGGACAGGCAAAGAAAATCTAATGATACTGATAAACTATTACGCCAGATACGGAATGACGATACTAATATCAATTATTTTAATAATATATATTTTTTCTTACTTTAATAATTAAAATATATTATCCAATAGAGATATTACATGTTACAGATGATTTAAAATATCTATGTAGAACTTTTCAGACCAAGGAACTAAAGAGCTTTTGGGAAGAGAATTTGGAAACCTAACTTTAAGACACTCTGTTCTCATTAAGACCTTCCTTCCCTACATTCCGCCGAATTTTTGAGGCATTGTGTGTTGGGTCGCGGAACTCAACGCCGTGCTTTCCCACATTACCAGAGCTAGCAAATGAAAATATTAAATATTTAAAGTCCTTACAATTATAAATATTACTTAAATCATCGTAGATGTTTAAGAAATAATTAATGTTTAAAGAACTTATTATCTTTTAATAGTTCTAATTAATTTACCCTTGTTGTACTTGTAATTGTTTTGCCATAATATTAGTAGTAACACTGTAAGCACATGTCGTAATATATGTATAATATTTGTATGTAATAAGTAAATAGGAAGCAACTACCAAGGACTTTATATGGTGGTGGTGGTGTATGGTTTTATGTATAAACTAAATAATATTATTTATCATACAAATAAATGAAGAATATAAATTAGTAAATTCCGTTAAATATTAATAAATAATATCAAAAGTCCTCATATTGTTTGCAAGGGAACTACTTATGTCAACATTGATTCGTTAAATAATTTTAATAAATATATTTATTAAAAGCTCACTAAAAACTTTAATTAAATAAATCAAAAATAATATTTTTAAAAGAAAAACACAACATACCTTAGAAACATTTTGATCGCTATCTAATATTGTGAAACCAAACACTACACAAATTTAATTAAATCCCCATTTCAATGGAAAAAGTAAACTAAATATGAACGACCGCACAGCTTAAACGACGAATTCCCAATGATTGCTCAATAACAACCCTAATAATAAAATTTAACAAAATTGTCAATTGACTATAAAAAAAAAGATAAGGAACACGTGTCTAACATAATTTATATAGAACCTCACACGAGCGCACATAAAAAGTCAATTTCTATTAAAAACTGTTTACAACGCGTCAATATATGCGTAGGTTTTTTATTAGAATGAGATTGAGAACGATCCTGAACGGCGATACTTCCGTGCGCGAGCGCATCGGAACACCGACTATAGAGCCTCCACTCGCCTCTCTTTCCCTCGCGTTCCTTTTTTGTTTTTTTTTTCAAGGCAATAAAGAAACGCAGCCTCAACAAGTATAGATATCCAGTTCGAAAATTTAAAACGGTTTTTAAACACTTAAAACAAGTCATACGAAAGAAATAGCGTTCATTTGCAAATTAAAATGTAAACTTTTTAATTTTCAGCCTTAAAAATGCACGAGCGAGACGGATATACATCGCTGGGTTTTACCTCTGTAAGAGAGGAACGGAGTAAGGAGTGCTGTACGAATAATATAGAGGAATAAAGAGTTCGAGAGGGACGTAAGTAACCTTCTAATTACCGTACTTCGAGTAAAAGAGACGTTCGTATCTGTAAGTAAGTTTTGTAAGTAATGACAGTTATTGATACTTAACTCTACCGCGTCGGTTTGAGGAGCGACGATTTGCGCATGCGCAGAGCCATGTGCAATGTATCTTGATATGAATTCTCGAGTTAATTAGATTTTAATGAGACCGTTCTTCAGAACCTGTTTTTGTGAGAGTTTTATATCTATAATATATGTATTTGTGGATATGTACTGTATCTTATAATTAAAATAATAAAGTTGTTAAGAAATGATCGCTGTTTGATTTGTATGCAATGGTCATCTGGCTGTAGTCGCAATGGATTTGGGTTCGATTGCTATTCGGAGATATGGGTTATTTTTTTTAATCGCTCTGATAACAAGGCAAAGCGCGGTATTGAATCCCGCCATTCCCACGCAATGTTTTAAAACTGGAACGTTTTTTACCAGAACAATGTACTGTAATGCAATTATGTAATAGGTATAAACACCGAAGGAGGTGAGACATTAAGCTCTGTCATTTAACTCATAATGTCTTGAAAATTGAGAGGTAACTGGGGGAAAAAGTGTCTGTGCTTTTTGTAGCTGAAAAACTATGCATACGAAATTTTAATGATTGATTTTAAATTTTAATTCACATATTGTGCAAAACATATCAAATATGAAAATTTTATCTCTGTCATTAGAAAACCATAGCCATTAACAAACTCTTAGTTATCTTTTTTAGTTTGTATTATAATATACTATCCTTTTGTTCTACAACGTGCTTTATTAAAAAACAAAACTTGGTAATATCTAACTTCATTTTGTAATTGTATAAAAAGTTCTCCAATACGAGATTCGAACCAAAAACCGTCACGTACCGAATATAAAACGATGGCATCAACATCTTATAAAATGTACAAAAGAAAATAAGGGTTTTAAAATGTGTTTGAAAATAACAAAAAAAAAAAAAGGTGGAAAGAAGCGTCGCCCGCGGGCGGCTACCGCGTTACCCGCGATCACTGTAATCTCACAACTAATGGGAACGATCCAATCAATCTTCATTCTTGAAATAAACTATCTTGTTATAAAAAAAGAATCTGTACTTATTTTCCCTAAATTATCTGAGGAAAAATAGTGTAAAAAATATATGGACTTATAAAATATCAAAGAAAAGTGTCTTAACAAGAGGTTCCCCAGTGAAGCTAAAAAATAGTTTTACGACTACGACTTTATCCATTTTATAATTTAATTTATTTAGTTTATATGATTGAATTAATAATATAGTTATAATTAATAATATCTTATATGGATTTAAAGAAGTATCAATGAGATTATCCTTTGTTATTTAAATTCTACAAAAATTCATGATTTTGTAGCTAGTATATTGCATACAGCAGAGTAGGCAAAGGAAACATAGTGTCAAAGCACTCTGTTTTATAAATATCAATTCATTCTCTTGTGAATCGACAACAATCCACAACCGTTTGTGATCTTATGCCCTTTATGTCTCTGCGCCAGGACAGCCTCCTATATAGATTATTATATTTTAATATATAATATATAGAATTAAAGATATCATAAGACAACAATGGTACGTAAACAGATAATACTCGGAAATATGTTTCCACATATTTTATTTTTCCTTCTACATCTCTATAGATGTTTGAGGTTCATATTTTTCATTATTTATTTTATTATTTATATAAATACTAGCCCGCCTGCGGCTTCGCCCGTTCAGAATCGACTGACAACTATAATGACTTCTGATATATATTATTTTACTTTAAACTATAATCTTCTAATATGATACTAACATTATCGTAATTTCTCTAAGAATTTTTGATAGTGTTGAATTTTAAAATACGACCAATGTTATAATAATATACTTTGAGGATTGATACATAAATATAATTATTTATAATACGTATATATTTTTGTAACATTAAATTCTTTTTACTTATGTCATGTACGTGTTATCATCATTTTAAAACTGATGTAAGTGAAAAATTCAATTTATTCCATTAAAAAATTAACTCATGATTTGAGTTCATTCAAATCACGATACCTTTTTTTTATGAACCGATTTTAATGAAAGCTTTAAATGTTTTGTGGGGGTAAAACAAAGCCATCGGTGAAAGTTTTAAATAAATTCGTTCAATAAGTTTTCACAAGTTAATAAAAAAAAAATGTTTTCTTCATGCTCCATTGTACCTTATAACTTGAGGCCAGCCACGCGTCGGATTTTGGGTTCGGTTCTCATTAGATTAAATGAAATATTTAAAATTGTAATTTTTTCTCTCTGGTGTCGAGGCAAAGCGCGGCGTTAAGTTTCACCAATCAACACGCTATGCCTTCAGAATTCGACGGAAAATACGGAACAGAGTGTCTTAAAACGAGATTCCCTCTAGTGTGTCCGGGAAAAAGAACTAGTCACTTACTCATTTTATTAAAATGTAAAACGTTTATATTATTTGACCTCTAATCTTACGCAGATCTTCCATTGCCTCATACGTAAGTATACGTGCGTAATTAAAATATACAAAAAGTATGAACAGGATGTCCGTGTTGATGCAAATGTGAATCATGAATTAAGATCAAACTGCGTTTATAAGCATCTTAAAATATAAATATGACGAAAAAAAGGAACACGAGTTTTTTACCTATTCTATTTACGTTTTTATTTCGTACGTTTCGAGTTGCGTTGTCAAAAAAATTGTTATAATATATTATATATAGAATAATACATTTTTTTGAACTCAAAATCTAGGTATGTTAATATGATATGGAAATTTTAATGTTATGGCATATATCGTTATTTGTATATATAAATTTTTTTCATAAAATAAATTTTACATAGAATAGTGGGAAAAACTTAAAAGTGTCGAGTACATTTTACATTGAGTAATAAATTTCTCAGACTAACTTATGGGAAGGAAGCTTTACACCTAGATTCTTAATAAGGTGATATCAAAAAAGGGCCGATCTTTTCATTTTTCGGCGTTTCAAAGTCTCGGTGACGTCCGGGCGGCGCGGCGGCCGCGGGTCGAGTGACATCGGGTCATTAGCGCACCACTCACGCGCAAGTTAAACTGCGCCACGTGCGCGTGCGCACCCTGTGCCTGTAATACAGCGTGAGCTTTTTTGTATGAGAAACATTCAACAATTATTATAAGCTCATTATTTAAATATTTTAGAATCTAATTTTTATTTCGTTTTTAGATTTTTATTTTTGAAATATATCATAGTTTTTTTTTTCATTGAATGAAGATGTTAATTTAATGTGACTTCATTATGAATCATATAATAATGTATATCATGTTGAGATCAAGAGTCAATAATTGTTGATCTATTAATGTTTTGAACTAATATTGGTAATAAAATAATAATCATAACTAACATTTAACAAGATATCTACCTCAGGTTCGAAATAGATAATAATAATAATAATAATTTATAATGGTTAATGGTTTTAATAATAGATTGTGACAACATTCTTCTTTATACAAAGCTAATTAAGTACCCGAGCACCCTGTCGCGTCATTCGCCTCAACGACGACATATTTAGGAATAACAACGGGGAGGTCCCGGCAAAGGTGCCGGCGTGACTTACAGAATCACGTACAGCACCCTAATGTAAACAATAGACAAAGGGCCCGGCAGGTTATTAGGCTAGCGGCTAGCCGATTGTCATGATAACGCGACGTACGCACTACGGGGAATGCTGCCCAAACTTTCGTTATTTTTCGGTGAAGATATCTAGATCAAAGCTGAAAATGCTCCTTTTGAGATATTTTATTTTGTTTTGTGAGATATAAGTAAATTTGAGGACAGTCGTATAGGAGAGGACTGTAAACATGACTGGTAGTTTGGATTACGGCTTAGATTCGCACTCGAGGAAATGAAAATTAAAATAAAGGATAATATTATGTATTATCTAAACACGCAATGTCTCCAGAATTTAGCGGGAAATGAGAAACGGAGTGTTTTAACACTTTATTCCCTTGACTACCCTGCTATGTGCGTAACTTTGTTGATTACTGAAGTCATACAAATAGTTTGCCTCAAAAAAATAATATTATTATTATTTTTATAAAGAAAACGAAGGCTATATTACTGTACAATATCCTATACCTATAGCTATTTATAGTATAATCACTAATTTAAGGGCCTTCGTCATTTTTAAAAGTTAAGCTAATGTGCAGCTTATCTCGTCTGAGGGTAAAAGTTGGCGATGTTGCAATAAGTTGCAATATGAGTTTTATATGGTTAGCATAAGGATTATTTTCCATTGAATTTATTATTAAAATTGGAACGCAATTTTAACAACACACTGTAGCGTTCTTGGAAGATCTGTTTATATATTACGAAAGATAAAGTTAAAAATTATAAGCTATTGGTCTTAACATATAAAAAGTATTTAACGATGTAGTAGGTTCATAACCTAATGGGAAATACTCAAAAATATTTCTGGAAATTACACGAATTTATCACATTGTCTCTATGTTTTTGTTTGAAACTTATAAGAACGATTGAACAAAATATGAAATACGGATTTTAAAATGACGTAATTTGTTTTGTTTTTGTTTTAAAATCTATAAAATTATTTTAATATCATTTCAAATACTTGTTAGTGTAATGTAATTTTTTTTTAGTTATTAAAGATACTCGTATATCTTAATTGTCATGTATTTACATGAGAGAGAGCGTTTTAAACATGTATATGTGCTGCACAATAGGCGATTTTAAGCGCAGCGGTTATGAGTCCGAGTTAATTGTTATTTATTAATATGATCATTTTTTCACTCTGGTAATAAGGCAAACTGCGGCGTTGAGTTCCGCCACTCAATACTCGACGCAAAAATTCGGCGGAAGGTAGGTATCGGAGTATCTTACATACTCGTGATTTAGGTTCGATGGTGTTTCTTATTTCATTTGATATTTCCAAAGCTTATATTTCAAGAGCATCACTTTTGGTACTGCCTCAATAATGAAGTGAATTTAACAATGAGAGGTAAGTTCGCGACACAGTGTCTGGTTGGGGGTTCGATTCTCACTCAAGGTAATGGATTTATTTTTATTTCTTCAGTCTGGTATAAAGACAAACCGCGGCCATGAAATCTGCCAATGAACTCAAATCAGGTGGTTAAATAGGGAAGAGAGCGTCTTAGCTCTAGGTTTTCTCAGAAAGAGAGAAAATATAAAAACAGCCCAGTAGGTGTCACATGAGTACAATCATGTACTTAAAAAATAGAGTTAGTTTAATAAATAACAAAATTAATTTCCAACGCATATAATTTGAACGCATTACTCTCACTTTTAGCAAACAGTACCATTAACACAAATATTACTCCAAAAAACATACATAACAACGTAAAGTTTCAATTTGCAAAGCTTTCTCCAGAGACCAGCACCTTCACCTCTGTCCTTGACCCCTAATTCCACCTGTCCCGAAACCGGATAATCAACGAAATCGGCGGGCGGGTTGATTTAATGCCCCCGGTAATTATGTCTTGTCCAAATTGTAGCTTTCTCACGGGCGAAAAGGATAGTTCTAACACG
This sequence comes from Heliconius aoede, assembly GCA_037355905.1. Lineage (NCBI taxonomy): Eukaryota > Metazoa > Arthropoda > Insecta > Lepidoptera > Nymphalidae > Heliconius > Heliconius aoede. Next base: position 27,703 of record JBAIZZ010000134.1, read on the forward strand.
CAGTGGAGCTTAACAATGATAAAGCTTAATAATTCGTTTCAGTTGGTACAATTGTGTTTACATTTAAGGTATTTTTTTAAATATGTATATAACTTTGAGTTAAATAAAATTAATTAAATACTTAAGAACATATTTTCAAGAACATATATTCATCGTAATATTTAGAATTAAATGTTATTCTTTTCTATGTAACAGTTATCGAGTGAAAACGGGTTGTAATACATGAACATTATATAGTAAATAATTGTCCAGAAATACATTAAATTCTCTGTATTCAACTTAACTGAAGTTTAATCTGCTATCTTAATATATAACGTTGAATCAGTAGATTAAACTTCAGTTAAGTTACAGTTGCACTATAAAAATTCTGGTACCTTACTGCTCGCCATACTTACCCCAACCTGTTACCGCTCAGCCTTCACTATCTCCGTCTCWGTCACACYTAWGCACATTACAATATTWACATYTCTTTCCATCTCGGGTCAGACAGGCATTACGGTAATGGTACTTAAACACATATTTAAGTAAAGATATTTTTTGCACAAAAAACTTTGTGCGCATATGATCTCGCTTGTTTATAATTAGCATTGCCTTTGACTTTTCTTTAGGGTTTTTTTTGTCGGGATACAGCGTGAAGCTGACAAAAAAACCCTATTTTATGTCAGCTTCACTTCAATGTAAATTTTTCATTGTTAAATATGCATATTTCCAGTTAAAATATGATATATGTTAGTCAAAAATAAAAGTATTTTTTTTTATTAAATATTGTTTTATTTACTTCGATTTGGACATCCAGGCATATCGTCAATGTGTACATAAACTGTAATAAAACAAATTTACGCTGTACTCACGCTGTATGCTGTATGATGAGTAGGTACAGTTAGCCAAGAATCCCTGTGTTATGATGAAGACAGTCTGTTTTTATTCTTATTATTTAAATCTTAATTGAATTTTATTTTTATAAAAAAATACTTAATATAAATATATTCAGAAAAAAAATAAATTAAAAAATATTTTAATAATATATTTCATTTTGTTAGCCTATATCAAAAAAGTTTACGAGAATGAATGCAACTAACTTATTACAGAGTTTTCTTATTCACCGACAAAACTTGGAAGCTTACATTTATAACATAGATATTAGAGAAACATAAAAATTTCGTAGGACTCCGATTCTGACTGTTATAACAGTGTTTGCAGATTAGATCCCCATTTGAGGGAATTTTATTTTAATTTCCCCGATATGGTAAAACACTGTGTGGAGCTAAGTTCCGTTATTCATTACAAAATGTCTGGATTGCTAAACATAGAGTACTGTTTTCGTTGTGCGCGAACGAAACGTGGAGGTAGATAATAAAATAGATATCCTAATCAAAAAAAATATTTGAATATACTTTTACATACTTTGGTTAGTATCACAAGCAAACTCAAGCAGATCACACAAATCTAGAAACGTCCGCTTGTCGTCCCCCATCCTGCCGCATATCGGTATGGTGTCGTGTATGCAAGTGTCGGCCAGACTGCAGAACTGGTCTATTTTATTCTGTAAGAAACAAAAAAATATTCGATTCGTAGTTTACCTTTTAAAAATTAAGAGTAACATTTATTTTATTAAGCTATCTAATATATAATATAACATATATAATCAAAATCTATTCTATTATTTATTTTTATATTAATAGAAAAAAATATTAGTCCATGACCGTAACTCCATATTTATTTTAATATAAAAACTAAACGCATTTATGCTTTTCTTTTATTATACAAGAAAAACGAAATATTAAGTTAATTTCATAAAATGTACATAAGCCTATTATTTAAAATTATTATTTTAATTAATTTAAAAAAAAGACGTGGTGCCTTATGGAAAAACGTGGAAGGACACTATAAATATTTTCGCTAGTGTACAGTAGTACATGGAGATAGAATGTAATATCATTTAAGTTAGTTTAGTTCAATGCAAAGTATAAAGCGAAGTGTTTTATTATTAAATTCTCTCCATATTTCTTCAAAGGATAATTTGTTGCTTCTTCGCCATAGATATGACATCCAGACTGCTCAATCTTATAAGAAATATTCTCTAATACTGTAATATAATCAACCATATATCTCTATGGGAAATAATTTATAAACTTATTATCTCTAATATATCTTCGTCTGTAAGGTCAATTGCATCATAGCATTTGTATTTATTAATAAATGTATCATTGAAATATCCATATTAATAAGCACATAGATATTATTATGACATCATAATTTATTATTAGGATACGGATTCAGGTAACGTTTTAGCTTAATTATTCTTGTTTATAAAAATATAAATTGAATTTTTCTACCATCATTTTCTGCCAAATTTTGAGGTATTGCATGTTGAGTGGCGGATCTTAGCGCCGCGTTTGCCAGTTTTACCAGAGCGAAGCGAAGCGAAGCGAATCTACCTATCCACAAACTAAATACAAATTACACAATATTCTTACGGACGGTGTAGACACGTACTCCGGAAGATGACAGCATACTCGCAAAATGAGGATAGCCCATAATATATCTGAAATATCGATTATGTAAATAGAAGATTTAAAATTAACGTATTAATTATATAACGCAAGCCTGCGATATGTTTACGCGACTGTAAATAATGCTTAGTATGCGATATTCCGAGTGAAAAATAATCGATTCCGCAACGATTTTAATCGATTTAAATATGTCATGCATGCTAAATGCAAATTTTAATAATTATTTATTAATATAATGTGAATATTTAGTTGTAATTAATTATGGAAGTTTATTTCTGGTGTTAGTTATAATATATTCGGTATGAGGCAAAATTTACTTGAGACAAGGCCATATGAATGCTAACGCGGCAGATTGTGTGTTCGATTTCCACTCGAGAAAAATAATATATTTTTTTCCACTTCCACCAATCAACAAGCAATGCCTACAGAATTCGGCGGAAAGTGGCAAACGGACGTAACTTAATCAATCTATAAAAACTATGGGTAGAAATCTGCCTTCCTTGCAGATAGTATCTGCGGGTTACAGCAGGAAAAAAGATTTTATATTATATTTATTTATTTTATACAAGATCTGTATACCTTTAACACCTTATTGCCTTAGATAACGCATTTTCTCATATAACGAAACTTTATGCGTTCCAAGTATGGTAGTTAAGGCCGTCGTGGCGCAGCGGTACAAGGGTGTGACTATAACACAACGGTTTGGGATCGATCCCCACTCGAGGAAGTGAAATATTTATTTTCTTTTATATTTCAAGATGCAAAGTGAGGCGTTGAGTTCTGCCATTCAACACGCAATGCCTCCAGAATACGGCTGTAAGTGGGAAACAGAGTGCCTTAAAATTAGGTTCCCTCTGCCTACCCTACTGTGAGTCTACTAATAAGTATAAGAGAAATTGCCTTTAATTTGAACTAAAAACCGTTAATACATATTCAAATAGCTATAAGTGTTTCGCAGATACGACTACTCGAGATGCACCACTTACTTCATTAGAATAGTAATGAGTAGACTAAATGACTAATTATAAATAATTAACTTGAAATGGGAACGTTACTTGTTGTGGTAATATTTAATTATATCGATATTATAATATGAAAATTTGTATTATTAATTAATCGATATGGAGATGTATTGAGATTTGCATAATAGTATAATATGTAAATCGATTAAATCGTATGAGGATTACTATTCAGGGTTTTGCAATTTTGACGTTATTTGCACATAATTATATAAAAGTTTTCCCGATTTTTAGCCCAAACATTAAATATCCTGATCAGTACAGGCATTGTCTCTTTTTTGACGGATTTTAATTACTTACTAATAATTTCCAAAGACATACAAATAAGTATATTCGTAAGTTACGTTTATTCATAACACTTAACCGCCTTGCCTTATGGTAAACCAAAACGATATCGTTTAAGTATAGTGACATTTGTCTATTAAAAAATAAAAATAAAATTGTGTATATTTATCTATCACTATTGGAAGCTTTATTTAAATGTCAAAAAATGAATAAATAATAAATGAAATCTTTATATTTTATTTTTATGTCCCACTTTTTGCGAAAAATTTACGCTTTTGCTTAAAATATACAAAAATCCCACTTTCACCGAAAAAAAATCTCGCCACGGAACTTAACGTCACTCTTTACCATGATATCAGAATGATGAAAAAGTGAGTAGTAAGAGAGGTATGGGGAGACCTCGGTTGACCTTCGAAAGCACAGTGTCGAAGATACTGGAGGAAGTTTACGTGAAAAGCATGAAGACCCCCCTATGACAGTAGACGAAGCGAAAGAGGTATGTAGAGACCGTAGCGTTTGGCGCTCTGTTTTCCTTGACTACCCTGCTACAGATAAAGCGTGAACTTAAGTTTAAGTTAATTCTTTGCCCTAAGTGGCATTCGATTCCAAAACCATGGTGTACATGTCATACGCTTGTGCCCCTTAGTTTAAAAAAAAACGAAATTAAAATATTTTAGTGTAGAAGTATTAGCATGTCATCTTCACACTGTATCACACTGCACACAGGAGGGTAGTTAGAGGAAAGTGGCGGATGGCATATCGTAACACCTAGATTCCATCTGCCTATCCTGCTGTATGCGAGATACAGCGTGAAGCTAATTTAATTTAGTTTTTTTCATTAGATTATTCTATTGACTAAGAAAATTACTCAATCAATTTACACAATAAGAAAACTTAAAGGTGTTATGAAGATAAAAATGAGGTATTTACTTACAATGAATAATGATGTTCAACCACATCCCGGTGTATTGGATCTATTAAATGATAATATCCGATGCGCTCGTGTTGCGGTTTAGTGCGGCGCTGGGTGAGGTGATGTCAGTTGCTGGGAACATTTTTGTGTTGTTACTTCTGTATATTTCTTATTTTGTACAGATATTTTTTTTAGTTTGTTTAATTTGTTATTTTATATTTAAGTAAAAAAAAAATACTTTGAAAAATTTGTTAAAAAATTTAAGGTTTCGCGCCTCTGGTGTTGTTACAAATGGGCACGCGTGAATATCCCGCTACGTTAAAAAAAAAAATTATAAGTTTCACAAAAAAAGTATCAGATAATTTATTTTGACAAGTTTATTATATATATGTTTTTATATCACTATTTGTTTGTATAATTTATTTAAAAATTATAGTTTCTGAATTATTATTCATAATATTTTTTTGTGATTAGCACATTAAAAAAAAAATTAAATCTAGCTCTCGACATGTATATTAAATTATAAAGATATTCTACAAGAACTTTATATTTTTAATTTTATTATTAATAATTATAAATTATAAAACAAAATGTAAGAAAATGTTAGTCACTTCTGTGCTATAGTAACCAACTGGTCCACATAGATTTCTACATAAAGCATATGTTTTCCTACAACTTCCTGTTTCACGTTGAGGCATGCGCAAACACTTCTATTCAATTCAAAACTAGATCATAGGCAAGTGCGTGTTAGATAAGTCGGGTGATATGATACTTAGGAGGTTATTGGCTAGTAAGTTAATTAACTTTAAATGAATTTCTTATATAATTTCTCATATGGCCAGTGGTGGCGGAGGAGTGCAAACGTGGGACTTGCTGTAAACGTAATAGCTTCTGTATTCAATTTCCATTAAAATGAAAATTTCAATATTTTCATACCAAAAAAGAATATACAGTTTAACGCTGTATCCGCACTTTCTGTTGAATTCTTGAAGCATTACGTGTTGAGTAGCAGAACTCAACCGCAGACTTTGCCTCGACAGCAGAGCGAAGAAATGGAAATATAAATTTAAAATGGAAGGAGGAGGAATTAAATATTTCAGCTCCTCCACCATCAATCGGTTTTACATTCACACTTTGTGCCCCTGCGTCACGACTGGCCTATACAGTTCTGAGACTATACATTTATTAGAGAAACAAACAATATATAAAATTCATAAACATTACAAACATAAACATTTTAAAAATAACACACAATCCAGTTAATTTTTCAGTTTTGTTGTCAACATTTAGATGTTACGTGTTCATAGTAAATGAAAATAATTTAAGCCCGCAGAGCTTTTTCTAATAAAGTATAATTGATATTTTGTAACAGGTTTAATTATTTTAAAATATGCCGCTGACGAAGTGCGGGGTCATGTTGAAATCGAAGCTGAAGACTACTTCTTTCCTTTAGAGCCGGTGAGTGCTGTCTAAAAGTAAAATTGTAACAATCTCCTCTAAAATAACTAAACTAAAAAACGTAAAAATTCTCTTAAAATCATCATTTTTTAAAATCTTGATATATTTACTTATAAATTATTATGATTGAGTTTTTTTCAGTGTTACTTCACTTTAAGCAAAGTATTATAGAAAAATATATACTTAATTATTGTTATATATATTATTATTTCAAAAAGTGAACAAAAAATATATATTAGTCTATACGTGAAAGTTTCAAATATTCATATATTTGTAGGTCATAAACTTTTGTAAAATGGCCGACCAATGCCAACATGACTTCGTGCCGATTTGCGGCCAAGACTCGTTGGGCATATCACGCATGTTTAATGATAATTGCGATCTCTACGAATACAATTGCGACGAGAAGAAACGTAAGTCCCATATAGTATTTTAAGTAATGGCTGTTGTAATATGTAGACCATTAAAATAAAATATGACTAATTATGCTAAGAACGAGTATTGTTTTTTTTGAGAAAGCTTAGTTATGGCTGCTGTAGCGCGACGGTTGTGGGTTTGATCCCCACTCGAGGAAGTTAAATATTTATTTACGCATATTTCCATTTTTTCGCTCTGGTGTCGAGAGATTTTAGATTTTATTCTACTTTTTTATTTTCCAGAATATCGACATGTCAAATTGGATGTGTGCAAGTACGAAGCAGCTGCTGCAAATAGAAATGAAAATCGATAAACCTATTAATTAGCCTTAATATAATCGAACCACCAGTTCAAATAACAATATTACCACTGAGCGTAAGAGATCAATAAACGAAGGAAAATATTATTGGTGTGCAAATATTAACGTCAAATAGCATTCTCTGCTGATGATTTACATTGCCCTACGACACATGTGCGTGTTTGCACAAACATGTGAAGCCAAACAGCGTTAGGTAAACTTGCGCATGCGACGTCAGAAGTTCCCTCGTCACATGTTACTTGGAAATGTTTATTTAAGATATTTTATTTAGCTGTATCATTATGTCAGATTATTATTAAAGTATTGTGTATAAAATATAAATCTAATATATTATATATCTTTTATTTTTTTTTATAAATCTTGAATGGTTTTTTTTTACTTTCTAGTTTTAAAAAAAATTAATGGACCTCAGCATTGGCAGTGCAATTGATATATGACCTCATATATGTTCAGAGAGTTATTATATTGTCATACATATATACACATATATGACAAAAAATTTCCTTAGCTCTATTCATCTTTCATTCATATTTTCAGTTCTTTTCTTATTTTTCATTTTTTGCTCTGGTACCAAAGTAAAGCGCGGCGTTGAGGTCCACCACTCAACACGGAATGCCTCGAAAATTCAGCGTAAGGCGAATAACGGAGTGTCTTAACACTAGTTTCCCTCTGCCTACATGCGGGATACAGAGTGAAGCTAAAAAAAAAAAACTTAAAACACTGGACGATTCCTGTCCTCTGTTAATAAATATTAAGATCACAGAACGATTCCATTACACAGACATATTTCTTAGTCCAATTAATTATTTCCAACTCTCGCACGTCCAAGTATCGTCGAGATATCGTATAGCCATCAGAGAAGTAAACTTTATGACTATATCAATTTATTTTTAATTTTTTTTAATCGTATATTGAGGCTAGTTGATGAGGTAGAGCGAAGTCGTATGGAATTATTATAGGTTATTTATTATATATTGTTTTGAGATCGATTTCCACTCGAGAGAATGATATATTGAAATATACATTTGTATATATTTTATGAAATAATATCCTCCAAATCTTGAACTAGTTTATTTAAGCTCTATCTGAGGGAAGTAGCATCGATGTAACAGTTACACGTGCGAGTGTTTGCGTTCACATCTGATACATTTCTTACTGACATTTCTTCTTAAGCTCTGTGTACTTTATACGGTATGTTTTTAAATAATGGCAGTTTAATTTCCTTTTTTTTAAATATTTTAATGTGAGCTTCACGTTGTATATTGCATATAATGTTAAGACACTCCGTTCTCCTTTTTCCGCCAAATTTTCGAGGCATTGTGTGTTGGGTGACACAACTGCCGCGCTTTTGCCTTGGTACCAAAGGGAACAAATGAAAATCATAATTAATTCCCTGGTGTGTTACTACAACTTGAAAAAGAATACTTATTTAATATTATACAGACTATTGTTACATATATATAACTTTTTGCTTATTTTTATTTTTTTCATAAATATTTTTTTTTAACCATCAAACATTCTGTATATCGAACATTGGACACTCGCGGTGCGCACCCGCCGTGTCAATTATCATATACGTGGTAATGCGAACAGATGAAAAACACCGAAATTTACCTTAGATCGCCTTAGGATGACACCACTTTTTACAATTCTACACTAAACGATCTAGTTGCTGTTACCAAATTGCTATTAGGATTTTGCTATATTTTTTTGTTTCAATTTCAAATGTCCTACTATGAAACATATTTAATTAGTATAGTCAAACAACTTAATTTTAGTATAATCGATGATGATGAAGATATATTTTTTATGAAGATTTTAAAAGAGATTTGAATAGAAAATAATTAGACATGCTTAATTTTTTCTTTTCTTTTTTTTTCGAAATTCGAAAATCTGTACGTTCTAGTATAATGTAATAAAATAGTTAAAATAGTCTAAGTATATAAAAATTAATTAAGTATCTAAAAAAAAACACAATCAATTTTTTTTATTTTGCCTGATTGCCTGTTTGTCTAGTTTTGAATTATACTTTTTTATATTGTACAACTCTATTTGTAATTAAATAACGCCCTAATAAAAGTAGCATCTGAGAATATCTATTATAACTTAGTCTTAAAAAAGGCACCAGACTGCAACCGTCTGAATGCAAGTGTGTCGAGATAGTTGTAGAATCGATATTAACTTTAGGAAATAATTATATATTTTTTTTCTCGTAATTTAGATTGTTCATGTTATAAATTATATCATGACGGCTTATCTGAGGCTATCTTGGCGCAGTGGTGTGGCATTGAGATTGCCAATCAATACACGACGTGCCGAATTCAGGTGAGAAGAGTAGTCGTAGGAGACCTAGTGTTAAGACACTCTGTTCCCCACATTCTGGCAAATTCTGGAGGTATTGCGTATCTAATAATCCAAAATTTTGATTGAGTTCAAATATATATATCAAAGAAAGTATATTACTAAATCGTAAATGATTTTGTTTAAGTTTTTGATATCTTATTTATAAAAGTTCTTCCCTTACCCTGGTCTCTTGACAGAGAAAACGGTGACATACAAGATAAAAAAGTAAATGCAAATCTCCAAGTGGTCGTTAATCGATTTACAATATAACGTTAAGTTATATTTTAAATATTTATTTCTAATACTTAACTGACTGTTGAGATTAATCACACTTCAGGAATAGATCTGACGTCATTATATGTAATTTTATAATTATAAGTAATAATCAATATGAAAAATATATGAAGCGTTGCTATTTACTTAAACGAACTTTAAAAAAATACGAGGCCAGTTGTTGCGTAGAGGCTCAATTGTGTGACTGTAACGTGACGATTGCGAGTTTGATTTCCGAGTGCGGAATTAGGGAACAGTGTCTTATCACTATGTTCTCTCTGATTGGCCTACTGTATGCGGGATACAGCCTGAAACTGATAAAAATTAAAGGCTAGACGCGGTCGTCTCAGGTTAAATATTAAATATTTACAAATCAAAACGGAAGGGCCGTGTCAAATTTGTAACAGTAGCGGGAAAAGACTTAAGTTATTTCACGTATAACCGAGAAACTCTGTTAAAATTGTATGAATTATAACGGATCCCTACGAATTATGGGCAAAAAATCAGGATAAGCCAGCCAAGGTTTGCTATACTTGTTTTAGATTTAAGTTATAAGATGAAGCGTTATTAGGTTGATATAATGAACCTGTGTCAAGTGCGATATTCATATTAGGTTCTGTTCCTTTATAAGCATTCTTGTATTGAAATAAAAGTATTTCTTAGGAACTTATTGTTAAATTTTCAAACTTATATAATATAATATATAAAACTTAGAGTCAACTATAAAATATGAATGAGTTTATCAATTTATTCAATACAAACAAAATTTGACCTTTGATTTTATTTGAGAAGTAAATAGAATAAAATTTGAATTAAAATTTTATATATATTACAAACTTAAAAACTGGACACCTCTCTATCCGTTCCCCATTTTCTGCTGAATTATGAAGGCTGTGTGTGTTGAGTGGCAGCAATCGATGTCGCGAAAAAAATACTTCACAACAAATAAAATCTACGTAGCCGTAACGTTAACGTAATTAAACAAAATCTTAGGTTTGTTATTACGTTACCTTATACAATCATATCTTGTTTTACTTTACGCTATGTCAACACTAGTTTCCCAGGTTCCCTCTACTTACTCTACTACATGCGGGATACAGAGTGAAAATAAAAAAAAACTAATAATAATAATAATATAAAATCTTATAAAACAGAGCATACAAACTCGAGTCCAGCTCCTTGTACCAGCAAGTAAACATCTCGGTCGTCTTGTTAACCTAAACAGTTAACAAGGAGCCAGCACTTAGCCTGGCCCCGCTAACTCGGTGGACAAAGCGTAGTTGCGAGTTAAGTGGACTAATTGTTGATAGAATGTCGGCATCACCTGCGCTCTGCTCCTGTTCGGTTGGTAATGGTAACTGGAACTGGAGCTGATGTGGAATTGGCATCAATAAATAATTGGCAAAGCTTAACTAACTTGTGACTAGATTTATTATTCTTCAGAGTTCATGCTATTGAATGAAAACTAAAGTGTTCATTGATTGTATATTTAATTTTAAAATGACTTCACTGTGGCCAATATTATTTGTGAAATCTATAATTTTGAGGCTAGTCGTGGCGTAGGGGTACAAAGTGTCACAGTAAACGCGACTGGTTGTGGGTTCGATTCCCACTCGAGGTAATGAAATATTTAATATTTTAATTTCTCCGCTCGGGTAACATCCCCAAAGCGCGGCGTTGAATTCTGCCACTCACATCCGCTCTAGGTCTAAGCTAATCCAACGCTATAATAAAAAAAAACCACAAATAATCGAACCTACACTCTGCATATCTCCATCCAATCTATCTATATAATATACAAAATTGCATATAAATAAGTGAAATAAAACATGTTTGTTAATTGTTATTATAGTCAGTACATTTTTCTTCGGAGTTGAGGCAATTGATTAGGCGGTGCCCTTTGATGCCGCTTCAACAATTTGCTCGGGGCCCGACCGCCCTAATTTTAATGGCCTTATAAAATTTATACTTAATGTATTTATCATAAGGCTAAACTAGTGGATATGGCTTCTTGTATGGTTAAAATATTGACGGTTGGCCATTTGGAAAAATAATATTTGATTGAGTAGAGGGATTTTCATATTTTTTTTTGCTCTTATATTACGTTCTTGAAATATAAAGTAAGAGGTTTAAAATTCTTGTAAACTAAATCATAATATATTAGTTTGTGCAAAAAAAATCTTCCATTCTTTGCTTTGATTTCTCTTTAAATATTATATACAATAGTTAACTTATCTTAACTTTGAATAACGTATGTATCTATATCAGACTAGAGCTTAAACAACTCGCTTGAACTTATTTTTATGTTATTATATTTTAAAATAAATATTTTTTAATTAATATATCCTATGTATTACAAACTAAAAATATGTGTATAATGCTAGTACGATTATATTCAAAGTTACAAACTTCGAGACGGCATATCCATAGTTTACATATCTTGAACATAAAATGTATTATTGTTTTATTGTTAAATGCACACATTAAGTATCGACGTAGCGGGCCACACGTAAATCTTACATCGCCACTCTTATTACTTGACTATAACGTCTACAATACGACAAGTAGAAACTTACAGACATTGAATGTCTACTATTCTCTTAGAGAATAAGATTCATTTTACAATGTCAATGTCTCAAATGTTCAAATCTCCTTTCGGCCACATCATTACAAGCGATGAAGTGGCTTCGAACAATAAAATTAATGAATAAACGATTGTAAAGGCTAATATGAATGACATTGAAAATTTTGTTTACGCTAAGTGGTCGTGTTTCTAATATAATGAAGTAAAATTTGTAGGTTTTTTTTTTTATTTTTTGTGAAAAGTATTTGAAAATATTTTTTTTGTAGCTCTTCGCTTCTCTTAGCAGGGTAGGCAGAGGGTATAGTGTTAAGACTATCTGATCCTAATTTTTATTGGAGATATTTTGCGTGTTGAGTGGTGGAGCTCGAGGCCACGCTTTGCGTCTACACCAGAGTGAAATTCATCTAAATATAAAACCATATCTTGTGATAAGTGACACATGAATTTTATTAGAATATATAAATAAAATTTATTCTCTTTATATTTGTTATAATCGAAATGAATCAGTATTAATAAAAGAATATCCTTAATTTTTGAGATTCAAACTGGCTACTTCAAAATTATGTAACTATTATTTCTACTGCACCCTCACAGTCAATTTGTTAAAGTGAAACATATCTCTTGTAACAGTTCAGTATGCTGTTTGACGTCAGACCATTCGCGATCCGGTCATGGCCGCCCTGCACGTGGAATGTGATTCCAGTAAAGATATGTTAAATTAGAAGTTACTTGGACGCAGGAGCACAAAGGTGTGACTGTAACGCATTTGTGACAGTTGTAGGTTCGATCCTGACTCGAAATTTCATTTGTTCGTTTTGGCGCCAAAGCAAAAGCCCGGCGTTAAGTTCCGCTAATCAACACATAATACTTTGAAAAATTCGGCAGATTGTGGGGAACGGAGTGCCTTATAAACACTAGGTTCCGCTTACGCGGTCCAAATGTCCTGGGAAATAGCCACTTCTTAAACCAAGATATATTTATTTTAAAAATATATATACAATCAGGTATATATTTCAAAAGTATATATATCTAACTTAAGACATTTTAATTAATTAATTCAGCTTCACGCTGTATCCCGCACACAGCAGGGCAGGCATAGGGAACCTCATGTCAAGACACTCCGTTCCCCACTTTCTGATGAATTCTGGAGGCATTCCGTATTGAATGGCGGAACTCAACGCCTGACCTCTACAACTTAAATATATATAAAATCCTCATACATTGTTGATTTTTTTTAAATTCTTTGTTTTTTTGCACTGTAGTCATATTTATAAGTGTTCATCGTACCGTGACTTGAAAATACATTTTTATCTAATCAGTAATAGTTTCTTTTAACTGCACTGTTTGGCTATAAAACTTGTTTAATGATAGCAAAAAGTTATTGATATTTGTAGTATATTATACATATAAGTATGTAAATATTTTATTATATACAATTGGTTTTAGTGTCTTAACACTTGGTTTTCCTTTTCCTATGCTGCTATGAAGCTAATAAAAAGTATATGAGTTCTCACATTTCTAGCGTCACACTGATTCTCGCACATAGCAGGAAAGTAGGCAAAGGGAACCTAAGAAACATAGTGTTTTAACACTAGGTTCCCTTTTCAAGATAATAAGTTATCTGCTCAATTCTGGAGGCATTGTGTGTTGAGTGTGGGCTTGTCCGACATCAGAGTGAAGAAAATGGAAATATTAAATATTTCATTTCTCGAGTAGGAATCGAACCCACAACCTGTCGCGCTTACAGTCACAATTTGTGTGCAATACGACTAGCCTCAACGTCCTTAATATACTCGTATTAATTAATAAATCAAAAGAAATACGTTCTTCTTAATTAGTTTAATTCGGGTTCAGCTTCATCGCCGGCTTAACGAAATAATTAACGCGGAGATGTTACGTACCTTTATCTCGATATCTTCATCTTTTTTAATATTATATGTTAATATAATTTTGTATTGTAGTAGGTGACATACATATAAATACAATTTTTCATACACTTTTTTTACGTGAAGCTAAGTAAATAAGAATCAGCTTCACGTTGTATTCTGCACACAGCAGGGTAGGCAGAGGGAACCTAGTGTTTAAACACTCCGTTCTCTTTCTTCGTTCGACTTTCTATCAAATTTTGTACGTTTTGAAGGTGTTCGTACCTAAAGTAAAAAGTACGTAAGTCAAATTTCAAATCAAACGTGTTGGTGATCTTTGGATAGATTTTATAAAATTAGCATTTATCAAAATCAAAAGTTACAAAATTTTAAGATAGATGACTTTCACTATTAATGATGCACTGAGGCTATTACCGATATCCTAAGCATACATATAATATCATACATAAATTGCATTCATTGAGAAAACGTGCAGCCCACCCCGGACCTACCCCACGAGTGCCACTCAATCGATGAGACACACGCAGTGTCGCGCATGCGCCCTGCCACGCTGCGGTACTGTCGAGGCGTTAGGTGATATACTTAATGTATGTACATTCTTATGGTAATTTATTTGGCAATGGCTTGTGTAGATAAGTATTAAAAAATTGGGAGGTAAGTTACAAAATTGTTTGTGATATTTGATGTTAAGTATTTTATTGATCGTATGGGGAACTGGAGGTGTAAAAGAGGACTTAGGAGGAGGATTATTAAATTAAATATTTTTATAAAAACTTAATGTTAACATATTAGACTTATTGTTATTAGATGGTATAATACCATATGTTACATAAAATATTATAGCCAAATTATACAGTGTTAATATAAATTGTAGCCTATATGTTGTCTTGCTATATAAGCTATATTGTAATTATAAGTTTTATCTAAATACGTTCAGGAATTTTTACGTGATAGTTTAACTAACATCCATCCTCACAAGCTATGTTATAATATAAGCTGTAGCTTATTTTATAAATTAGCCTGTAAATACTCACATACAGACAAATCGATAGTACAAAACTAGTGTAATTTCCCATGAAACTAGGTTACTCTGTTACATCACATCCCATCCCATCCAAAACCCAACTACGACGCAGGTCTGGAAACATCAACCTAGCACTGTCGTGCGCGATGTTACTGCGGCCGATTCAGTCGATCTTGCGGCAAGCTTCAGCGCCAGTGGGAAGCCTGGCTGTATAGAACTTCGTAGCTTTTTAATTTTTCCAAATTTTTCAGTGCAAACTATACGTGTTGTGAAAAAGCGAAAATGTAAGTTATATCTGTATATATGTGAATTGAGTAGCTTGTTTCGGTTACATTTTATATTTTCTGTTTCTTGGGAGTTTTTTTTTATATTTATTTGGTATTAAACATGATCATCATCATTATGTAGTGTGGGTTCGATTGCGGCTCGAGGAAATTAAATTTTAATATTAATTTTCGCTCTGGTGTCGAGACAGAGCGCGGCGTTGAGGACCGCCACTCAACATGCAATGACTCGAAGATTCGGCGGGAAGCCCCTACTTTATATAAAAATTCATTCACTCATAATATTGTTATCGTATAAAGATAGATGAAATGGAGTGGTAGCTCTTTTGTTTTTTAAATTTTGTAGTTAGCTAAGTATTATTTAAGTTCATTTATTTATTTTTTATTTAAATTTACGAAGAAAAAATATATTCTTATTCAAAATAAAACAGTTTTACTGCATTTTCAACGAAAAAAGTCCAAATAAATTTTGTTACGATAACAAAATGAAAAATACATTTAGTACCTACCAAAGGGAAGAAAACGGCCTACTTTTCAGATATTTGAATGGCACGCTGCCAAAATTATTTTAATACTGTCATGCATGATTATGCGGCAAATAAAGTACCCGTACTATATTGACACTATAAGTAAACATGAGGTCTACTTCTTCGCTCTGGAGTCGAGGTTGTGCGGCGACGATTTCCGTTTTTCAAGATATAATGCTTCCGGGATTTGGAAGACAACCCTTTATTGTTTTTATATTATATTTTTTTATTCACAGGGCAGCGGAAGGTGGAGCACCCGATGGTTTAGCGCCTCCAGAACCTCAAACTGGGCCGGATGGAGAAATCATTGGAGGACCTCGCACACCCCAGCAAATTGCTGCTCAACGAAGGCTTCAGCAGACTCAGGCTCAAGTGGATGAAGTGAGAATTTAGTTTAAAAAAAAAACAAAAAAATATATAGAAACCTTAAAAGTTTTTGACATTTTAAGCTTACAATTAATGAAAATAATATTTTAAAGGTACATTTTTAATTATATTAAGACAATTAATCGGCCTTACAGAAAGGAAAAAAAATATTGAGACCATAATAAAATAAAAATTTTCAAAAATTAAATTTTCAGGTGGTAGACATTATGAAAACTAATGTGGAGAAGGTGTTGGACAGAGACGCAAAGCTATCGGAGTTAGATGACAGAGCAGGTATTATTAAAGCTAAAAATATATATCACATAGAGCCAGGGTAGGCAGAGAGAACTTTAAGATATTTCGTTCCCATTTTCCGCCGAACTCTGGAGGAATTGTCGATCACGGAACCAAACACCAGAGCGGAGAAATAATAATATTAATTTAAATAAATATTGAATTTCCTCGTTTGAAGATTGAACCCACGACCAGTCGCGTTTACAGTCACACACTTGTGCCTCTGCGCTACGACTGGCCTCAAAGGTTCACCAAATCCAAATATTGATTGAATGATTAATTTATATGAAAAGTTTAAATATATTGTGCTATTAATATATATTATATTTTCAGATGCCCTCCAGCAAGGAGCGTCGCAGTTCGAGCAACAGGCGAAGAGCTTGAAAAACAAATTTTGGCTACAAAATTTGAAGGTACGAAATTTCATTATCATTTAAAACTTTGCTTCTACTTTTAAAGGTAATGTGAAATACCCCGAATCGGGATCGAACACATCGATGCCATCGTGGCGCAGGGACACAAGGAGGTGATTATAACGGTAGCGGTTGTGGGTTCGATCCCCACTAGGGGGAATGAGTTATTGTTTATTAATATTATCATTTCTTCGCTTTGGGAAAAGCCCGATATTGAGTTCCGCCACTAACATGCACTCAAAAAAATTTGCGCGAAATGGAGAACGGAGCGTCTTAACACTTGGCTGAATTATTTATTTTATTAATATAATTTTACAGATGATGATAATAATGGGCGTGATCGGTATCGTTATCATAGGCCTTCTGTTCGGTAAGTACTAAATATTTTGTATCTGAACCCAAAATTCAATGTTGTCTTGTGATTAGATATTAGATGATGTTAAATGTCCTATTTATTATGACAGAACCTATGTGCCTTTTGAACTAGATAAGGCATATATATACGCTGTGAACTAAATATGTAATTACTTAATAAATAACTTGTTTCTTTAGGTGTTTTATAACATGAATTTAAATGAGGATATATATATACACGGAAACCAATATTGTTAAGTTTTTTTAAAATTAGTTTTAATATAGGATTGCGATGTTAGAAAGCTTCAATTTGCTTAAGAAAGCTGATAGAAGTACCAAATTTTCCTTTTTTCTTCCATCTTGAGCACTCTTCTCTATACTTCACTTTACCCCTGTCTTAATTTATCCTGAATGTGAATATGAAATTGTTAATATATTTTCATTATAAAATCAATTTTATATTCAGTTATCTGTAACCCTACCCATGTGGTCGAGGCAATAGTGTATAGGCCGGATGCTTCTTGGCGTATGTTGTGCTTACTGCTGTTTCCAGGTGATAACATTAAACAAATGTTTGGTTAGTTCGATACCGCGGCACCCCCACTATGACCGGCATACCTGCAGTCGTACCCACAAACGCTACCGCAGCAGTAAATCATAATTGTAAGTCTGATAGATTCTTCTTTCCTCTCTATATCTTCGCTTAGCATGGTATTGCTATTGAATTTGCTATTTTAATGAAAATTAATTTATCGACTTAATATCTGTGTACAGTGTAGGCTAAATGCATGTTTAATACTTTTTTTTTTATAATAAATTAAATGTTATATCCATTTCATTATTTTGAATAGGTCGAAATCATTTTATTTAATAAACTTAGTAAAGTGTGTTTTTATTTCCTGATTAAAAGTTCTTGTGTTGATTTCGAACATAGATCATATAAGTATACATTAAATTATATAAAATACTTGTATAATTAGGTCAATGTATACAATTTTGCTTGAAATAAAAAAAAAACAAAATTTCTTGATTTAAAGTAATATTAAAAATATATTGTAACGACAAACCCTATACATTGTGAATTTTATTCATAAAAATTTGATTAATTACCAAACGCTCAAACGAAACGCATAGTAAAATTTTGAAAAATTTTTAGGAAAAATAAATGTACTTTTCGGTTTAATTTTTCAAGATATAAAAATAAAAAATATTATTTTGTAATAATTAATTAAAATATTTTAAAAATATAAATCGAGTTATATTTCAATATTTTATTAAAATACGAGTAAATCCAGTATTTATTAGTGCGATATCTACAACTGACTATATTACATAGTGGCTCTCATGCACATGCACATTCTCGTACAAACCCGACCATTTAAAATGTTAACAGTTTTGAACATTTAAATTTTTGTATAATTTATTTTTGTTTAGAAGCTAGCAAAGCAAATGTCTTTTATTAAACATATTTATTTTAAAGGTATTTTTAAAATTACACTCGTCACCTTTCACACTGTGGTATATTTCGTTATAATGTTTCAAATAATATTTTTGTTGTATATTATTTATATAAACAATTTATATAATATTAATTATTATTTAACAGAACATAAGCTGAGAGAGCTCTCCGTTCTCTTTCTTGTTTTAATGTGTAACTAACGCACCTATCAATTTTTTTAAATTTAATTGTAACGAAATATTATATCAATACAATCTTATTCGTGATATTTGAATTAAAAACCTCTTTTACTCACTTACTAATTCTACAAATACAATTTTTCAGGAAAATACATGTAAGTCCACATTTCACAAGATACTTCAACCGAGAACATAATAATTACAATAAATAAACTCTAAAATATTATAAAGATGGTATGTAGTATTTAGTTTAGAAACGGTCGTTAAAATGAAAAAAAAAAAAATGGCAGTTGCGTAAAATGTTCATTTTTTTATAACCTTGTAATCTTCGTTCTGATTGAGGCATTATACATAAAAAAAGTTAAAACGTACATCAAGATTTTTAAAATTATTATTAGATAACTTCAAGTAATTAGTATAATCGTAATTTATTTTTAATATTTCATATTAATAACAATATATCTTGCCCAAATAATTTAATAATTAAACCAATTTTTATTTTTATTTCATATTAATATTTTAATTTATGTCTAATCAGAACGAAGCCTAAAACCTAGTGAAAAGCACACATAAGTTTTATCACTAAAATCACTCTACATTAATAATATATTTAATTGTAAAATTATAAATTCAAACATTATATAGTGTATTTACAATATATAATTCCAAATATATAATATAATTAATTATTATATAATAAAAAAAACGTGTAAAAATTAAGTGTCAAATTAACATTTAATATCTCTATTCGGTGTTTTTAAAGCTGCATATATACTTTGTTTGCGTGCCTTGGCTCGTGTAATATAGAATTCAGATTTATAATATATATATATATATATATATATATATATATATATACTGTGAACTAATAATTGTATAATAATTGACAAAGTTTCAATATCGGCCTACAAAATTAGACGTGTTGATTTGTTTGTAAAACATCCGTTGATCCCGCAAAATGTGACTTATGCCTAAAGTGAAGAAAACCAACTGGATAATATTGCTTAAGTAATGTGATGAAATCACTTAATTCGTTATGTTAAATATATAAATTTTAAATAAATATATAGGAAACTGGAATTGAATGGAAATATTAATAATGATATTTTAAAAGTATTCGTCGTATAATGAAATATATTATTATTCATTTATTAATATGATTTTAAACAGTTTTTAGTAGAGTTATTTTTGTATTATATTTTTAGGGTAAATTCAAGTTAATTATATATAACTTGTTTTTATATGTCTATGCTTACGAACTAGATGGTGTCAATTATGTAGCGATTGATTTAAAGTTTGTTTAAGGTTCTTTCCGGTCTAGATCACACAATTTTCTTACTTTAATATATATTTATATTAATTAAATTAATTTGTAAATACCAATATTATGATCAAAGGCTTGAAGAAAAGCTTCATATAGTTTCCTAAGATTATTGTCAATTTTAGAACGCATATTATATTTTTTTAATGTGTAATAAATAATTTTAAAACACGTTAAGCTTATTTGAGAAGTTTACACACTTTTAAAATAAGTTTCTTTTAAAATTATTAATATGTTGTTGGGCTTATGAAATCATAGCTTATAATTAAAAATAATAGACGTTAGCAAAAAGCTCTAAAAGTTTAGTTATTGATTTTGATCTAACATTTCTACAGTAGTATTTTTAGGTTACTAATTAAGCTCAGGTTATAACTTACATATAATATGTACATGTTTAAGGGACATCATAATATGATGAAGCTAAAAATGGAAAGATACGGGTACGAATCTGTAGATTATTTTTAAGAGAAATTAGAGAAAATCGATAAGGAACTAAGATTTCTATTCGATTAAGGGTTTTTTTCCTAAATCTCAATTAGAATTCACGCACTGTATTATTAATATAAATATATTATAATTCAACTTGATAATTTTTCGTCAAGTAATCTAAATGTACCTACATCTACAGGAAAAGTATGGTGCCATTGACAATATTGAATCTCTTATTGTAATTAACTATTAATTTTAGTCACTTCTTAGTATTATCCTCTATCGCTTAAGACTTTTGACTTATTCTTAACGAAGAACAATAATTAATTATAGTATTTATTTTAGCATCGGCCATATTTAAGTGATTTTTACTCATGTTTTTTAAATTTCCTTTGTCTCTTGTCAATATATAAGAATATATTATTATTATATTACTTATTAAGAAATTTCATATTCAATTTAATCGATCATAGCAAAATACTACACTGAGCTTTCGTTTTAACGAAAGCGTTTATACAACTTTCAAAGCGAATATTATTTAAAATACTAATATTTAAAAAAATATATTCATTAAATCATATATACTAAATAGATAGATATATAAATATACTTTATAAAAAAATATTTTTTTCTCATAACATTAAGGCCACAGTTCCTTTAATCTTTTGCCATTTACTCTATAATAGGAATAAGAGTTAATATATATAATATATCTCAGATCGATAAAAAAAATATAAATTAAAAAAAAAAACAAACTCAGTCAGTCCTGTCAGTTGGAGTAGTCGATATGTAGAATAACTTAATTGCACAAATTTTTTTGTGACGGCGTTTTCAATTATTAACTTAACGATCGTTGATCCTCGTTGTATTGTAAAGGATGAAATTAAAAAATGTTATTTAAATACACTGTGTATAAGGTATTGTGTTTTATTTATTTTAATAATATCCCTTTACTGTTTATCCCTTCATTTAGTGTATTCTATAGTTACTATAGTATTTAAAGTCCATGGTGGAGCAGTTACACTGTTTTTGACCAAGTTAGTTGACTATTTTGAGTTGGGTTTCTAATAAATATACACTAAAAGACACTAAATTATAATTATTTCACCGCACGAGTAGTCCAATTTCAATACTGAACACACAACAGTTTTGAGATAAAAAGTGAAGAGCGGAGTGACTCTCCTCGCTTAACCTATTATACGGAGGAAAAGTGAAGCTGAAACAATGTTCTAATAATTTTGTTTATCAATAAAATATTTAAATAGCTTTAAGCTTTATCCCGCAGACAGCAGGGTAGGCAGAAGGAATCTAGTGTTAAGGCACTCCGGTTCCCACTTTCTGTCAAACTCTAGAGGCATTGCGTACTTAGTGACGGAACTCAACGGCCGCGCTATACTCGATAAAAGAGCGAGGAAATGGAAATATAAAAACATATATTAAATTAAAATATTTTTAGGGTAAATAAAAAAATAAAACTAGTATGTAAGATGCCTTATTGAAAGATAAAATGCATGGTGTTTGTATTCCAGCACAGCCAGCCTTCGAGTATCAACGACGTGTACGTTCCGCACTGAAGTACACAATGTGTTATCGTGGCAGCAAGTAAAATATCCATAATTTAATATTTAGCAAGCGTTGCAACGCTCCGAACACGACGGTAACGTGTTAATAACGCCAGACCAAGAACAATCTTCGTAAATTGATAAATTTAACCCTGTCACACTACGGCGAATAAAATTTAAACAAACTATAGAATGAGAATATACTCTATGGTAAATAGATAAAGTTGAAAATTGTATAATAATATTTAAGCCAACATAGGTTCCGCAAGCAGCTCGTAGACTATAGCTCGGAGAATGATGTGAGAGAGCGAGCTTTCTCTTTGATAGCCGCCATTTTGACTTACAGTAATGGCTGGTGCGACGTGAGTTATGCGTTCGTGTCACTAAGGCTTAAGTAATGTCGGTAGTGTACGAACTCTTAATGTAGAGTTCAATTAAAAGGATAAACGACGCGCCAAAGCGTTGCAGAAGCGAAAACTTTGCAATAGTTTTATGTTAGTGAGAAATTATGTTTATGGCGCCCAAAATTGACAGTGACAAGTTCTCTATGTACAGATTAAACAATAAATGGATATCCACAGAGTAATTATAGTATAGTACTTATTGAACATATTTGTTTTTATATGCGTTATATTCATTACGTTGATACAAAAGTAATGTGCGAATACGATATTTTGTTGAACAGACAGTAAATTATTTTCGCTGTGGGAACTGTCCGACAAAACAAAGCGTGTTCGGTTACAACTGAGCTTGGATAGCCCGGAATCACTTACTATGTTAAACTTTTACTTACATCTCGTTAGCTTCTCGTATTGATTTAGATTTTTATATTTAAAATTTAAAATTGGTGAAAAAAAATATTTATTATAACAGTTAATATCTTTATGATTTGCCACTTAGTTTTAACGGCAATAAATGTTAATATAATAAATAAATACAAAACCAATCTTTATTTATATATCGTTCTCCCGAAGTTAATCCCGAGGAACAGATTAATAAATACTTTTCGCCTTTTCCTACATATTGTCTACATTAATTTATTAAATGACTATACTATTTAATATTTCGAACGCAAATAGTAGTGGGGAAAGGATCTCGGAACTAGATCTTGCGTTGCTTCAAGATATTGAATTTAGTGTGAACACTTGGAGCATTATTTAATTGCTTGTCAAGTGGAGCTGCGGCGCTGTCAAGGTGAGAGGTGATACTTTGTGTCTACCTACACCATACATACAGTGGATA
Source organism: Heliconius aoede (assembly GCA_037355905.1). Classification (NCBI taxonomy): domain Eukaryota; kingdom Metazoa; phylum Arthropoda; class Insecta; order Lepidoptera; family Nymphalidae; genus Heliconius; species Heliconius aoede. The sequence goes on from JBAIZZ010000134.1 coordinate 51,167, forward strand.
AAATGTTTTATAATATACATAGAGTTTTTTTCTTATATGTTGTAATCTACAATCTAATTCGATGAATTAGAAAATTAATAAGCAAGAATTTAAATTAAATATGAAATTATGATGCCGTGTGGACCAGAGTTGTACAATTCGCGAGTAAGATTTTGTATTATACATATACATATTTTTTTAGCTTCATTCTGTATTCTGCCTGCACCAAGGCGACAGATGTGGCCTAGTGTTAAGACATTCCACTCTCCATTCCCGTCGAATATTCATATTGTATTTAATAAATATTCCGAAAAATATAGAAATAAATACAGGTGCTATTAGTACTGGTATTATTATATTATTGGTTTTAAAAGTAAAAAGAAAAAAATAGTAAGGTCTAAGTTAATAAAGTTTTTCCCATAAAAATAAAAAAAATAAAAATCTTTTTCTGCATTGTGCAGCGTGGGCGCAGTTTGCGTTGATAATAGTTAGCGCGGTAATGAGACTGTCAGGTGCTTGAGAAGGACTTGTCGTTTATTTTGCTTCACTCGTTCAGACATTGTTTATTCTTATATTTCTAGCTCTTTACTTTTAAATACGAGTTATTTAGACTGAATGAATGGATCTCTTTTTTTTTTTGTAAGCGTTTTTAAAGAGTTTGTATTATTCTTTTATATTATTTTTGTTTTACTTATTTTTTCTCTGTATTGATTGCTGTCAATATTTTTTAGATATTCTTGATTTGGCTTTTAAGGAGAATGAAATATTATTATTTTTTTCGCTCTGGTAACAAGCTGGACAAAGCGCGTCGTTGAGTTCCGCCACGCAACAGGCAAGTTCTCTAATATTGGGTGTTATGCGAAAGGAGGGCTCTACACTCGCTTCCCTCCGTCTGTCTAGCGTGCTGTATGCGGGATATAGCGTGAAACTAAAATTAAAAAAAAAACCATATTTTCTAAAGCTCCAAAGACTAACCAGGTAATCCATCGTACTCGACCGTTCTCAGTAATACAATCACTGTACAGCGATAGCGGATCAGACGCGGCTGTAATACAGATACAATTGCTAAAATTATTGTAATCTTCCCATTATGTTATATTACAATTGGGTATTTACTAAAGAGGATGGAGTTCAACGCTGTTTCTAATAATTTATATATATTATGTTTTATTATTAATTTGATTTTTGATCATTTATTTCGTGCTGAGTTTAAATATTGCAAAGGCACACGAGGTAATTAAATATTTAATATTTTAAATTTCTTCGCTCTGGTGTCAAAAACCTTGAGTGTCATCGAAAGGAGTGGTTCCCAGAGAATTAGAACAACGAGGTGTTCAGGTACTGCCATCTCGAACAAAACTTCCCACAGCTTATTCCACTGTATCTATAACATACGGGTACTGTGGACGATGGTGATTACAATAAGAAATATATATTTTATATAAATATAAAATATAAAATTCTACCTCCTTTCTCATTTCCGAGTTATTTAGTAAAGTAGAAACTGTTTTGTTATTACGATATTATTACAGAGGTTAGAGTAGCCGCTACCGGCGGCGTGCCGACGCGTGCGATATGAAACAAGATTGAGCAATATCCAATTGTTGTCCTTTTGTTCATACCTACCTACATACACGTAAAATATTACAATTCATTTTTTTTATATGAAAAGTCTGGAAAGGAATTTTGGTAAATAAGAACTTGCATAAAGCAATTGTGAGTATTTTGAACCCTCAACTATTAAGTCTCTCCACTTTCCTCCGAATTCTGGAGATATTACGTGTAAAATGGAACTCAACGCTGCGCTATGCGTCGACACCAGAGCGAATAAATAAAAGAATTTAATAGTTAATTTCCTTGTGTGGGAATCGAACCCACAACTGGTTATTTACATATACAGTCACACGCTTGTATAAATTATTAATAAAATATATAAAATAATATTTGATTTCCGTTCGTCGATACGTATCACGCAATCGATACTAGTGCCTGCGAATAGCGTATATCGATTCAGATAGGTGACCTAAGTTTAGGTTACCCAAGCAATTAACTTAACATGGAAGCACAATGTGGGAACGCGAACAGACGTAGCTTAACTTGTTACGCATAATTGCTTTACTGGTTTATATGAAGATGCGATTTATATATTAAAGGTATAACTTTTAATATATATTTAGTATTTCTAGAACTTTAAGTAATATTAATGTGAGTTTGTGATTTATTTAGCTTTATGTGTAATCTATAAGCTCCTTATTAAATTTCGAAAAAAAGTTTTTTTATTCATAGTATTTGTTATAGTATATCTGTTAAGATACCTTGGGGATGGTAAGTTTTTTCGTTTTCATTTTCTGTCTTTTTGAATGTATTGCATAGGTACAAGTTGGCGACATGGACATTGGCCATATCAAGAAAAAATTATCTGAACTTTAGCTTTGAACAGATATGTTCGTAAGTTGTTTCTTGAATTTCCCATCTTTTTAGGACTTATTTATAGTAAAATTTTTAAAAGACTATTATGACTGCCATCCGGCTTCTTGTAAGAATAGTCCTATGTTGCTGATGATAGTCAAGCCCGCATTTTTTTCAAACCAATATCCACTTAAGTACTGATATGAGCCCACAACCAAAGCATATAGATTTCTGGACTATTAGGACTTTCTTAAGCGTTTATTCAGTTTTTTTAAGTAACTTTACACAACAACTGGTAGCTGTTTGTGGAGTAGTAAAATTTTATTGTGCAGACCACTTAACCCGTAACGTGTAACAGACAACTACCCACTTAGGCCTAATAGTGCGGCCATTATAGTAAATACTGAATTGATTTTATTTCTTATAAGCTCTTCTATTATTGGAACATCTCTTTAAATATCAAGAACCTAAGCTCTTTTGTAAGTTTTTTTTTCTTCTGGGGACAGGAAAATGGATATTTTAAAAGCAGTGTGGCGCGTTAAGTTCCGCCACAAAGTGTATAAAAAAATTGGGTTGTGTAACTGTAAACGTGGCGGGTTGTGGGTTCGATTCTCACTCGAACTCGAATAACGAAGCAAAACGCAGCGTTGAGTTCTGCAACTCAACACGCAATGCCTCCAGAATTTAGCAGAAAGTTTTCAGATAGAAAGTCTTAACACTAGGTTCCCAGGTCGGCTTATCTGACGCTGCTATATGGGGGATATAACGAGAAAATAAAAATTTATATTTACCATTTAAAATATATAACAACCAACCATACATATTATTAAAATTTAATAGAAAATACATTTATGGAATGACCTAAATCTGCTTATTGATACAGAAGCAATCTCTGGCCGTTATGAGCGACATTTGCACGCTCGAATCTCGTCAATGTGACATAAAATCGTATCGGCAGTATTGCACACTGCACCACGAACACTGTGAACAAATGCCTACAGAAGTGATAGGGAGATGTATATAAACAACATGTTTTTTTTATATTTTCTATAATAGATAACTCTTTTAGTAGAGCTTTGAAAATATGTGTGTGTAAATAAACATGGAGTTGCAGAAGAGTTTTTTTATTAAATTTTCGGGTTTTATTCGGTTATTTGTTATTTGGTTATTGGTTATTTGGTTTAGATCTCCAGCATCAGTGCATTAAGAGGTGAGTCTATTAATTAACCTACTATTCAAGCTAGCTGGCTGATATTAAAATATGTAAATTTTCATTTTTATCTTCACGCTGTAACAGAGTAGACGGGTGGAACCTAGTGTTACACTCCGCCACAGATGACCTCGTTACCACAGTGAATAAATGAAAATGTTAAATATCTAATTTCTACAAGTGGGGCTCTGAGATCCATCTTCAAAAGCCCACCAAAAAAAATCCAGATATGTTTTCACAATATATTAGAGCAAGATTTCTAGTTATTTTACATCCATGTATGTGACTTAGTTTCTCAGGTTGTGTGTGGGGGGGGGGGGCCGCCCCCTAAGTTACACCTCTCGGGTCACGTTTGAGACAAAGCCTATGGTTTTATGTCTTAATTAAGGACCACACGTTCTATTCTAGAAATGATATATTATGAATAGATATTGTAAATGCTTCAACGCCTTCAGCGATTGCTAAGCCTTAGAAAAGCCTTACTGGACTGGTACATTTATAAAACTATGCCAATTTAGATTCCATTCTATTCTATTTAGAAAAACTGACATTTTTGTAAAGAATTGACAATATATAAAAATAATAATTAATTTACTTTCATTCCAATTTGTCAAGTAAATATATACTAAGATAGCAAGAAACCATTATCTATTCAAATGTCAGTTTAATCAAGAATAGAGCCTGTTAGATTACTAATGTTGTATTGTAATACAGCCTGTTAAATACTAATATTGTATTACTAGTATGGTATCGGTCTAAGAGATACCTGCGTTATCGCGTAACGAAATTGTTAACGAACTGATATTTGTTAAGTGCGCTTAAATGCTTTATGGCGATATGCCGCTGTTAGCTATGCAAGTAAATGTAACCAATTAATGACTTCGATTGATTGGATTTGAATGGAATATTTTTTAAAATGTGTGTTTTTATTCTTGTATATCAAAAATAGAAGAGAAAATCTAGTGTCAGAACACTACGCTATTCGATTTCTTATATATATATATCTTGTGTGTTTGAATTCTACAGGAAATACTTATAGATAGATGTAAAAATAAACCAGAAGCATTCACAAGACGTATACAGAGAGAAAAGTGTATTAGTCTTTATTTAATTTATCAAAATCTATTAAAAACTTTAAAAAGATTATTTATACTGACATATCATCTTTTATTTTTTAAAACGTATAAGCGACGTGCTTTTTAACCATATTTAGTATTAGGGACGAAGTAAGAAACACTATATATAAGACATCAACGAGTGCTTATGCTTTAAGTCGTAATTTTTTTAGCTTCACGCACACAACAGGGATCTAGTAGTAAGACACTCCGTTCTTTACTTTACGTATTATGTTCGAGACACTACGTGTCGACTGGCCAAATCTTTAATGTGAATATGATGGCCACATTTCTTCTTAACAAAAGATTATTTGATAATTCTCTTACACTTTTAAGTTGAGTTTAAGCCAACATCTTTACCATACTTGTGATTAAACTTTATGATAATAAATAAAAAAAATCCATAAATCTCGCACACAGCAGGGTAAGTAGAGGGAACCTAGTTAAGACACTCCGTTCCCTACTTTCTGATGATTTTTGAAGGCATTGTGTATTGAGCGGCGGAACTCCGAACGCCGCTCTTTGCTTCAACACCAGAGGGAAGAAATGAAAATATAAATTTAAATGAATATTTCACTTCGTCGAGCGTCGAACCCACAACCATCGTGTTACAATCACACCTTGTGCAGCTGCGCCACGACGACCTCATCATTTAGTATGACGCCACTTAATCAGAATTGATAGTTACTGCAAACAAATTTGCATACAATTTAATTGTTTTCCTTTTAGCTATTGAGAAATGTAATGAATAAAACTAGAATGTCAAGATTTACTGCGAATCACAATATATGATATAGTATATCATTGTTGTAGTAATAATTGGTATATATAGCGTATATGACGACAAAATGTGGAATAAAATATCTCTTAATAGTCGTCTCGTTTATTATTTTATATACAGAATACTGAAAAAATGTATAAAACATAAAACAAATTACAATCAAGAGTGGCAGAGCTCATTGCCCCACTTGGCTAAACCAGAGTGGGGGAAAATAGTGATTTTTCCCAATATTTAAGAACCCCCAAATGGGCATCAAACTTGCAGTCATCTCACAGCCAGACTTAAAGATCTGTTATATAATTTCATACAACATGATACACCCTGGTATCTCAGATCATGACTCAAATATCTTTATCATGTCCTCAATCACCGCCAGATTTAGTACAGAGTGAATGACGTTTGATACATTATTTAACATTGGATTTGTAAATTCAAATTAATTGCCCAGGTGTAAAGCAAATTAATATGATCTAATATAACTTAATTTCCATTTGTGAGTCATGGGAATGTTGTTGTTAACTTATTTGCTTGTACTTGGTTTTGGCAATGCTTGTATGAAATAATAATTTTAAATAAAAAAACTGACTTTAAACTTAAATTTAACTTAAAAGTTAACTAAAAAGTTGAAATGAGCTATTCGTCAATTTGTCGCACAGATACCTAATACAAATTCCATACGGGAAGCACCAGCTTTCAAATATAAAAAAAGAATCATCTAAATCATACAGTCCCACTCAGTTAAGAGTATAGAGGTAACAAACAAACAATAATACAGGCGAATTTAGAACTTCCTCCTTTTACAGAAGTCAGTTAAAAATTGACTGCATGTTAGGGAAAACACAAGCTGAGATAATGGAAGCGAGTAATTAAATATATGGGTGTAAGTACTTAACTATCGGGGAAAAATATAATAATAAATTATAGTTAAATAAACATTAACAGAGTTTCTTGCGTGATTTTTTTTTATTTTCTTAAAGGCCAAGAGAAACCTTTGTTTAGAAATGAAATTATATATTTCAATAAATATTTCATTTCCTCGAGTGGGAATCGAATCCGCAGCTAGTCGCGTGTAGTCCTATATTTGAACCCCTGCACCTGGACTGGCTAAATATGACTTGTGACCTGTATTAGCAATAATATGAAAATAAGTAACATATTCAAAACACTAGTATTTGAAACTAATCGAATCTTATAAAGTTTAAGCTTGTGAAAGACTTCTATTGAATAAGGTAGTTTTGTTGCATTGCAACATGTATTTATTGGAAATAAATGTATCTTGTATAGACATTTCTATCAATAGTAATATATTTAAACTATAAGGTTAAACTTAGTAATAAAATAGGAAAAAAATCTTTTTATTTTCGACTTTACGAAATATTTACGTTTTAACATAACTTCATTTCACAGGTTAAGAAAATTTACAGGTTAAGAAATTAGCCGAGATTTTTTACACACACATCGTTTTACTTTCTATACATTAATTATAACACCTCCTTAACTGTTGATTTATGATCGTCTTTTTGTATGGTAATATAGTCTTTGGGGTTCTGTAAAAGTGTTATAAAATTTTTTATTTTGTATCGGTTTCTATTTGTAATTGCGAGAGATGACGAAAATTATATAGCGATGTATCACTATGTGATTCTGGATTACATTTATTCTTTTGCCATTATCACAATTACTTTTATGTAATTATCATAGTAAAATATTTGTAGTAGGCTATGTAGACACAAAAAAATTGTCATTTTTTTTTCTCGAAGTTTTAAGTTTCGAAGCTTAGCACCATATTTAATTAGGCAGGTCATGGAAATGTATATTTAAAAAATGTATATAGTTAAAAGTATAGTTATTAGTAAAAAAAATATTATAATTAAACAACTTAAAAAAAAGAAGATTCACGTTTTACCCCCATAGCAGGAACGAATCGAAACACAAATCGACAGAGATAAGGTAATCTGATAAATAATTTACAATATACTCATTTTTGGAGTGGAAATCAAACCCACTACCGTCTCGTTTCCAGTTAGTTTGCAGTAAGATTTTCGGAAGAAAATATCCCTTTTAACTCAAATATAAAATTTTACAAACGGAACCAATGTCGTTAATCTCGAACTGTTTTTTTTTACTGCGTTCGATATTGGGTGTTTATGTAGTCATAATTTATTGCCTCTGGCGGCGTTTTTATGTTCAAAGCTGTGAAGGCACGTGGTGTATTTATTGTGAACGTTTCAATCTGATGGTCTTCGCGGTTCTGAGTTTTATCTTGGCTATCTTTGTCCATCTTATATATAATGTTATACGAGAGAAAATAGTGTATGACTCTGTTTAAATGATAGTATTGCATTATGCGACCGTCATTCAGAGGAACAGTCAGTCTATTTGATGCTAGTGGGTTGAATTTCCATTTAGGGGATTAATTATTATCATTTCCCAGCTCGGGAAATACAAAGCAGAATGCTGCGTCACTCAAAACTCAATGTCTAAAGTAAATGCAGTAAGTGGAAAATAAACATTCTTAACATAAAATGCCCTCTGCTTACCCCGATTAACAGGAACACGTTTCCTCTGGTAAAATCTGCAGATGACAGTGCATTATTTACAGTATTGTTCTGCAAATACCTGTACAAGCACCTATATTTCCTTAGAAAGAATAACGTTTTATTTATACCTATACAAGTATAACTATCATACGAGTAGTTGAGAGTAAAAAGCGTAAGGCCATTCTATTTTTGGAAGCAAGAGTTGCCCAAAAGCTTGAAGGACATAATTATTATGAACTGGCATTTATGGATATTTTTCTTCAGACCAAGGAAAAAAATATAATAGGAAAAAAATTGATATGGAATGTTCAGGTCAATCGAGGCACAGCGATATAGACTCTGGTTGTAAACGACGGTTGTATGCTCAGGTGTCACCCTTAATTATTTTCAATTTCTCCGCCTTTGTCAAAGCGGAGAAATGAATATAATTCTTACACCGTTCTACCATACAACACCTAATGCCTCGAGAATTGGGAACAGGTTTACTGTCTGCTTTTCGCGGGAGTCAACGTGAAATTTGAAAAATTTTAACCAATAATCATATCAATTCATCCATACAGTGGCGCAGTGACATAAGTACGTGACTATAAAGACAACTGGTTGTGGGTTCGTTCCCACTCGAGGAATGAAATATTTAATATTTTCATTCACTTCACTCCGATGTCGGGTAAACCGCGGCTTTGAGCTCCGCCGCTCAACACGCCTATGCCTCCAGAATTCAGCGGGAAAGTCTTATATTGTGTATAAATGGAGTATTTTAACATCAGGTTCTTATAATTTGATAATCTTTCCTCATAGTTAAACAATAGGGAAATCATTATTTTGAACTCATCGAAGCTTATTCATTAGAATTAGTAATGTGTTCAAGGAACCCAATACGCTATTCAATTTTCCTGTAACGAAATAACATTTTAATATAGGTAACTTCGTGTAATTAGAACTAGTGTATGACGTCATAATGAACTCATTTAATTCTTTGACTTCGCATGACGTGAATTAAATATAAAGGAACAGATTGAATTGTCGAACGTTTGTTTTACAATACAATTGATCGATTTTTTTTTTATATTAAAAGTAAAAAAGTAATTTCTATGTTATTTTATATAAATATTTTCTTTGTAGATTTTTTTAAAATAATGTAGCGAATACAAACGCCGCATCACATAAACCCACATACTCCCGCTAGACTGTGAAAATCTAAATATATCTGACGTAAGTGTCCCAAGCAGGAATCGAACGCACAATCACACTCATGTCCTTAATTCATCTAACTTACATTAAACTAGTGAGTGAAAATAATATATTATAAGGCAAACTAAAATCCTTCAAAACTCCATATCGATGACCTCCATCTCTTCACAGATATTCAATATTTCAATTGCATCGAACTCGGTATCGTTATAAAATAATTATATTTAATTATAGTATGTAACACAAGCAAAATTACTACTAACTTGTTGTTATATCTCTAGGCATAATAATTAAATCAATGTAATTTACAACGACTGCAATGATTTATAGACTGTACATTAGAAGCCATGACATAAGTCTTGTATTGTGTATAAATGAATTAAAGATATTATTTTATATAATATGTTACTCACTAAGTAATTATTTTACATTTCTTGTAAAATGTATTTTTAATTGTTACGTTCCTGTAATAAATTAATAAAAAATAATTTAAAAAAAAATAGGCGATCTAGCCTGCCAATTCATACTATTTACTCAAGAATGTACGGCTTAGAGGTGGCTTGCTTGTACAGTTTCCTAGAGGCGCGAGTTCGTGTCCCGGTGTGTTCAATAATTTTTTTTTATTTCATTTCAATAAGTCATATGTCTATTCCACTCGTTAGAGACCAAACACTACGCGTTCAATACACACAAAAAGATAAGACACTAAAACGAATCGGCAGTAACATTGAAAGTGAATCAAAGCCAGCTATATCTGTAATGCGGTCCCGGGCTGCCGGCGCTCCATAACTTATTGCATATTTATTATGAGACGTTGCCCGCGCTTGTGCGCATTACGACCAATCGATTAAACCTTTGTAGGAGAGATTTTCTTTTGTTTTTTTTCTTTATTTTTTTATTTATAAATTGATTTTTTGTAATGAATCCATAATACAACAGATTAGAGCAAGACACTCCGTCTCTCACTTTTGACTGAATTTTTAAGGCATTATTCAGTGTCGAAACTCAACACTACAATGCAAGAGGGAATCGAACCTACAAGCTTTTGTAGTCGCACGCTTGTGCCCCTGCGCCACTATTACTGTGAATATATATATTAATTAAGCTCCATTTATATAAAAACATTATATATAAACAATATTAAAAGACAACACTACGATATAAATAATTCAATGTTGATCGTCCAAACAATGGAAAGCCGCAATGAGATTAGATAAGTTGCGTATCGCACGTACAGCGCACAGCGCACAGCCCTGTAGGGCGCGGGTTAACGCCGTAAATAATCACTGATGTACAGCGTGTTCGCCTTAACTAGATTACGCGTGCGTTTACGCCGAAATGCTTTCTGTTTGTGAATTTATTTGGTGAATGCTAATAATGCTGGAATTATACTTGGAAGTAATTTTAAGCTTATTGAATACAGATTCGAGGCCGTAGATGTAATGGCAGAAATGTGGAACTGTGATCGCGACTGATTGTATGTTCGATTCCTTCTCGAGGTTCATTACCATTTTATTACCATATTTAATATTTTGATTTTATTTTTTAATGTAAAAGAGTGTCTTAGCACTAGATTCATTTGAACACTAAGTAAACTAGATTTTGTTTGAAATTGCTAAGACTTTTGTACATTTTTATTTATAGCTTTTATTTTTTTTATACATCCTTCACTACAGTTGTATAGTTTATCGTCTCGTACTTGATAAATTGGACTAACAACCGCGAAACCGGAATTGCCAACTTACAAATGTGTATCTGTTATCTTCAAACCTGTATTACGCTTTATTCCGTTGAGAAAAAGTTGAATTTTACTTTTTTCTTTGTTTTTAATAAGAAAATGTATCTTTGCGTCGTTAAGTCTGTTGAGTGACAAAGTGACAGGCGTAGAGGCGGCAGAGGCGGCAGACGCTGGTGGCGTCCAATCAATTTGTAAGCACCGTTCTTGATGTACAGGTTGCCTAACAGATGAAATTCTACGGGGTATTCTGCAAATTTTCTTTCAGTTTATCCCATTTGATTACGTATTCGACGCCGCAGGTTAAATGTAGTTTTTACGCAAATTCTGCTTAGTCCAAAAAGAAGGGTTATGTTTTTGCGCGTATATCGTAAATTTGTTCCGTACCTACCTTTAATAAATGATACGTCATTGAATTTATCTTGTGAGTGCTACTGGATATATTAGTTTAATTTCTGTAGGTTTTTTTTTAAATTTTACAAGAAAAGCATAAAAGCACACGGAGTAAACGTAGAATAACCCTCCTCATACAAGATGTATTGTGGTGCCGCGTCGGCTGCGTTTGTTAGATAATGAAGCACCCTTACTCATTACATTACTAAAGTTTGTTTCTAGTTTTAAGTGAAAGCTCTTTCATTTTGTGAAAATTATTTTGTTTGTGATGTCAACACTGTAATATAATTATAGTTTATAGTATTAATAATCAAGATAGAGAAAAAGAAAAAGATTTCCGAAAACCTAAGGAGTTATATGATGTAATAAAGCTTTCAGCATTGAGAGAAAGAGAGAGAGATTTCTATTTCAGCACACAGATAAAGCACAATCATGATCATCAACTCTTTTTCTTATTTAAAGTAAAACAATAGTTTGTTTGAAAGCGATTTCAATATTACCATACCGTCGTCGTACCGCGGACATATTTTATTGATCGCGTACACTTTATTCGACTACCGCGTACTTCAGGCTATTGTGCACGTCCAATAAACAATCGGGACAATACCTTCAGACTCATAATGCGAATGGAATCCCATGTCTATATAAGAATGGGAAGAAAATATTCGAGTACAAATATATTTGTTGTGCTGGTGACGTTCGGCCGTTTCTACGTTATTTATTTATTTTTTATAATACGAAAGATTTTCTAAGATATAAAGTTTATTTTATTTTCTAAGATGTTTATTTTCGTAATCTGGACATCCACTAAGAAGGGATTTTGAAAAATTTTAATCCTAAACAATAAAATCGGGATTGAAAGTTTGTATGGAGGTTTGTTTGTATGAAAAAAATATATACATCGGCACCGATTTTTATAAAATTTTGAAATTAAGACTCTTAAAAATATTTCATTGAATACGTATTTCATAGTTTTGTAGAATTCACTCTTTACACTAAAAATAATTTCATATATGTTCCTATGGTTCAAGCGAGTGAGCCCAGGTCCGGTAGTTGTATTCCTATAGATATAGGTACGTAAATATTTAAAAATTATATTATTAAATTATTCATGAATAAATTACCCAAATGCTTGACACAATATTTAATAGAATGGTATATTTAAAATATAATCTTTCAAACTTAAAACGAACGTCACTGGTATGAAAATACACAAAAACTTTATAATATGTGAGGAAATGGAAAGTAGGATATGTGTAAGGCGAGATTCCTGCGTACGCGCTGCTATGCGGCAGAGCTGACCATTCGACCATCGATAAAAAATTAATTCTTGTAATTTTTAAAATATTTCTATATAGAGAAGAAGGAAATTTCTTTTTAATTTTGTATGTATGTCACATATTTTTAGATAGGTTTAAGGTGTAAGGGTGTAAAGTTTACCAGTCATCTTAAATAAAAATATAATAAAATACTTCTCGTTAGAGAAGATTTTCTTATATCAAGAATAGCAAATGGGATATTTTTAGCGTCACGCTCTATCCCTCGCACAGCAGGATAGGCAGAGAGAACCTTGTTAAGATACTCCGTGCTCCATTCGCCGAGAATTCTGCGGGCATTGCATATTGAATCGCCACGCCTCGACATCAGAGGAAAAAAAATGAAAATATTAAATTTCATATCCTCGAGTCTAAATTGAACCCACAACTGTCGCGTTTAAAATCAAGCGTATAAGAATTTCGACGCAGCTCGACGTAGCTAATCTTAGTTGGCCAGAGCGCTTGTACGATTTCGAAAGGAGCGCGGGTTCAAATCCCACTACGTTCAAAAATTTTTGCACATTTTCTTTAGAAATATTTATCTTTCCTAAGTATGGTAGTTTAAAAATGTAAAAAAATATTTAAATTCTCCAGTAGGGATCGAATTCACACCAATCGCGATTACAGTCACACACTTCATGTGACGCCCTGGCGCCAAGACTCATGGTATATACTTAATTTTAATCTTTTGGGATATTTTAGATTTTTCTCGCTAAAATTGTCATATTTAACGAAAAAATGTTTAAATGAATAATTACTGATATGTTTTTCCACCCGGAAATTCCTGATCCTGACAACGCTAGACTATTTTAAGAATTCACTTTTTATTACTTTAGTTTTTGTTTGGGAGTTTGATTAAGGCATTTTAACTGGCACAATTGACGAGTGAGTTTTTGCTTTTAACTATAACCAGTTTGGAATGATCCACTAAGAATGGTAGGAAATACATTTTTTTTAAGTCTACAAGGGTCATTGTCGCTGGTCCCTTTTAAATACCTACACGGTTCAGCCGAATCACATCGATTTGGGTACACTTAGCTATTTGAGGAATTTAAGGAAGTCACTCAGGGCGAGAAGGTACACAACCGTTGAAATTTTTATTTCACCAGTCATATATTTTAATCTTATAGTATAGTATAGTATAATAATATAATTAAAAAATATTGTATTTAACAATATTCTAAAACTTAAGAAGATGAACGAATATGAAAAAGTGATTCGTTCCTGTGAGGTTAAAACACTTAAGCATATAGAAAAAAAGGCCATTGTGGCGCAGCGGTACAAGGGAGTGATTGTAACACGACGGTTGTGGGTTCGATCCCCACTCGAGGAAGTGAAATATTTATTTACGTTTATATTTCCATTTTTTCGCTCTGGTGTCAAGAAGGTGAAGCGCGGCATTGAGTTCTGCCACTCAGCACGCAATGCCTCCAGAATTCTATAGAGAATGGGCTGAAGACGGAGTTTCGTAACACTGAGTTCCCTCTGCCTACCCTGCTGTGTAATTGATACAGCATTAAGCATATAGCTTTCTTACCCTTTATTAATTACATAATTAATTAAATACTAATTTAATTAAATTTTTTAAAAAATTCAATAAATACTTATTTAATTAATTGGTTCTGCCTTATCAAAAGCATTTGAGCTCTCAATATAATCTCTTATTAGTACAAAACGCCCGTTATATCTGTACCGTTCTCGTCGTGTCTAATTCGGCATCCTATGCATCTCCAGTCACAGTCCAGTGGCTTGCAGTCATTTGAGCTTTTATTTTACGTCTCTAGGAATTTTTTGTTTTTATTTTCGGCGCTAAAATATTTTGCGATTATTATGTTTTCAATGTCGTTTTTTTTTCTTTAATATTTCCATATGAATTTTTTAAATCATATTATATGTCATATTATTTAATTAGATACAGTTTAAGCATGACTAGTGTTAAATAAAAACAAAACATATATTAATGAAATTATTTATTTAGATTTTGTAAAATACATGTAAAAGGATCTACACGTAATATACAACATTTTCTTTATAACTTCGTGCTGTGTTTCGTATATAGCGAAGAAAGCAGAGAGAACTAAATGTTTAGACACTCTGTTTCACATTTCACCCAGTTTTCGGTACATTGCGTGTTAAGTGGCGGAACTCAAAGCAAACCTAGTGATAAGACACTATATTTCCATTAATACACTACCGTTCTAACTCTCCCCTAAATTCTCAAGGCACTGCGTGTGTGTTACCAGAAAGAGAAGAATGAAAATATCTTATTCTCATTTTCTTCCCCGAATTGAAGTAGGAATCGAAGGATATATTAATTTATTCATTTTCTATAAAAAAAATATTTCACAATACTGTTTAATTAACTTGGTCTACGTACAAACAGAGACAAACATAAAAATTGTTTAAAAATTACTGTTTTATATAAATACATACGATTCAACAGTAAATGAGTAGCTTATAATTAAAAGAATTTCATTTTGAGGAAACAAGAAATACCTAGACTATGCATTTTTAATATCAACATACCCATAACAATAAAAAAAATCAGCTTCACGCTGTATCCCGCACACAGAGGAAACATAATGACAAGACACTCTGTTTTCCACTTTCCACCAATTTTTTTGAGGCGTTGCGTGTTGGGCTGCGGAACTTAACGCCGAACTTTGGCCTTGATGTTAGAACAAAGAAATGAAAACAATATTAAATAAAAATTCATTCCCTTGAGTAAGGATTGAACCCACGACGAATCGCGTTTACATTCACACTTTGTGCCCCTTCGCATAAATATAGAAGAAATAGAAGAAAAAAAATTAACATAAAATGAAAATTTCCGTTTACATTCTCCAGTAAGTATAATATCTCGGTCGCACTAAATCTCCTGCCTTCACGAAGCTACAAATTACGTTCAATATCGGCAGATATGCTCGCGCGGGCACCGCTGTGGGAAACGGTAGATCGTTGTTGCAATTCGAAATACCTAATCGCAGGTTCAAAGTGTGCTATTAGTGACGCTTAGAGAAATTATTTGTTTATTTTTTTTTGTTTTCGAATTTGTGGAAAGTGAGTTTTATAGAAAATATATTTAGAGCATTTCTTTATTGCACACAAAAGATACAAATATGACAAAATCATTAAAATATATGTTTATAAAATTATATTTATTTGAGGTAATATCGAAAAAAATATTTATTTTATTTTGATGTTAAAATTTTAAATTTGAAAATTTCCTTATTAAATTCCACCTATCAACATGCAATACCTCCAGAGTTAAACGTAAAACTAAGTCACGTCGTAAAAAATCGTCGTCGTATCATCTTAAAAAAACTACCTTCTGCCTATCCTGCTATATAAGGGATACAGCGTGAAGAAAAAAAAATCTATAAAAGTTATCAAAATTTTTTGGTGGAGAAATATAATCCATTTTAGTTAATTTTAATGTTCATTTTCGAATTGATATCAAAGAAAACTAAAATAATAAAGAAATAAGACAAAAATGAAAACTATCACATTTAGTTATGATTTTTTATTCTATGTTTTATTCGATTTCACATACACACTTAAATTTCTTACAAAATAATCTACATAGGCTGTATTTTACAATCGATACATTTTCCTCTAATATCTAATAGTAATTTTTGTCAGAACTAACGCGGTCATTTCTAATTTTTCACGGTCACGACGTTAGTCTCCCCTTTGACATAAATAAGGCATAGTAAGTAGACGACTTCGTTATAAAAAAAAGAATTCCTAACTATTTTTTAGACTATAATATTACTTAAACATATAGATGTTTTCTTGGGATAATTATTATTAACTAAAATTTCACGCAAATTTTGAGTGGAACAAAATCTCGGCTTTATCTTCTTACCAGAGTAAGAAAATGCTCATTACTTACCTATTAATACAGACTTCAAAATATTTAGATGGCTACTATAAAAAAACGAAACTACTCACTTATAGCATTTAAATAAATAATTCACCTTAACGTAATGTATTTCACTTAACTTCACGCTTTATCCTTAGCGGGGTAATCAGAGAGAACGGAGCGCCAAACGCTACGGTCTCTACATACCTCTTTCGCCTCGTCCACTGTCATCAACCTCTTCATACATGGCCTCAGGAGGGCCTCTTGCTTTATATTATGTATTATAATGTGTGACTTAATAAAAATACAGTTTTTTTCAAGGTTATTTTATAAGTTTTATTCATTTACTATTACTGTTATACACGGAAAGAGAGTACAGGCTTTTTCCATACCTATCATTAATTTCTTTAACATTTTTGAAATATTGAAATATTCACTTTAAACCTAAGGCTAAATCATTTCTAAACGAGGGTTCTTTTTTCAAATTTTATGCATTATTTATCATAGTTTTTTTCATATACATATTTGTTAATTTATTACTTATTTATATTACGGCAGTTAATAAAAGTACATAAGTTAACGGGGAGACAGCCCACACTTTCCTATAGTTCTCTATATAAAGTAACAATTCTTAAATATTTTGTAACACTTATTAATAAATAGGTCATCTACTCAAATAAGGAGGATCAAAAAAGGAGTTTTATAGAAATTATTTTTCTTAAAGATGCTATTCAACGTCTTCAGTTCCTTTGATTATATTAAATAATTGTAAAATATTTGTGTTATATTTGATAACGACATTTTTAGAAAAGGATAAAAAATGTGCAGTTAGGAGACATTTTTTAAATATAATATTACTATGATTGGTTTTATTTTTCTTACTTAACTGACTTGCGTCCGAATCGAATTTATAAGAACTATTGTTAACGCCAAAACTTTTTTTTATTATTATTACAGTTGAAAACATCACACG
The DNA here is from genome assembly GCA_037355905.1 of Heliconius aoede. Taxonomy (NCBI): domain Eukaryota; kingdom Metazoa; phylum Arthropoda; class Insecta; order Lepidoptera; family Nymphalidae; genus Heliconius; species Heliconius aoede. The sequence goes on from JBAIZZ010000134.1 coordinate 68,674, forward strand.
GGTCAATGACATATTATTTTAAAGTTGATCTATATACAGTAAAAAATGAACAAAATTGTAAAAACTGAAGGTATTCGTCATCTCTCTCACTATGCGCGCCAACGGTAGGTAAGAGAGAGATATATATATTTTGTCGTTCTATCCTAAGTGGGCAGTCTTTAGCAGTGACGCGTGACGACTGTTCTCTTTGAAGAAGAAATGATTGTCGTAAAATGAACAATGTTAATAGTTTTGTCTCGCTCGCACGTTTTTATAAGTTCATGTTGACAATATTATATAATGAACGATTCGGGTGGCACCCTAATTATATTTTAATTATAAATATGTTTCTAATTATATATTATAAGATATATAATAATAGTTGGTGTTTAATTTTGTCTCTATTTACTTTGACTTTTTTTCAAAGTAATATTTTTTAGTGACCAAAATTTAAATGGCATTGTGCGTTGATGTCTTTTATATGGTTAACATAACATTGACAGTAATGCGGTAGAAAAGTGATATGTGACACTTAATATAAATTTTTATAATTGATAAAAGTGTCGATTATTATAACTTATAGGAAAAGATATTTTATAAATAATATTTATACGGGAATAGTGGTATTTTTTTGTTTTGTATAAAACAAAAAAAATATGAGATATATTAAAACGATGGCTACATATTATTTTATTAATAGTAATCACTCATTCTTATAATGAATATGATATAAAATTCAATTCTATGAGGCG
>JBAIZZ010000135.1:0-33815 GCA_037355905.1 Heliconius aoede
ACTCATTCTTATAATGAATATGATATAAAATTCAATTCTATGAGGCGAGGTCAAATATTTATAATAATATTAATATTACAATAGCCGAACAACCGTTAAGCATTCTACTTATGACATAAAAAACCATAACTGCAATTCACTACGCTCCATAAAGCCGACGTTCATAAACGGTAATACCATTTGGAAATAAAAAAAAGAGATCAAACGTCAAAATGGAAACAAAACTCTGACAGAAACAGTCAGCGAAGATGCTGTAGAGTATATCCTGTATTATAATCCTTTCCGTGAGAAAATATATATCTAATTCTAGATGTTGAGAAGGTTTCGTGGGTCGAAAAGCGCGCGAACGCAGTACTGCGCCGATGCTCGTGCGCACTACACGCTCACACGCGCGCGCACCTGTCAAAATCTGACAGCCACGTAATTGTCAAATTCGATTTCGTCCAAAAATGGAACGAATCTTCAATCGTTTTTGCGTAGACCTCACCTGATACAGCCAATTTGTTTATACTGTAGTACTTATTTTTGTATAACGTAGAAGTTTACAACTTACTATAGTACTTAAATTGTATTTTTTTTTAATATTTTGAACGTGCATAGAGCGGATTGAAGTGACATTTTTTTTGTTACAATGATAAGTAAATATGTGTTGGAGTGTTCCAAATTTCAGTGTTAAACGTTTTGTAAGGTCTGCCTGATGTGGTTGCGAGGGCGTCAATTACAACTCGTTAGAAGTGTGAACTGAAAACGTGTAAACTTGTAAACTGTTGAATTTTCATTAACGAGAAGTAAAGAAAAAAAAAAGGATTTTACTGCTTCTTTTATTTGAACGGTAAGATGTACTTATTTTTTTTTTTTATAATTACTGTTTAAAAGCTCTATGTAGTCTGCTACTCATACAAAATGTTTCTGAATTAAAAAAGATTTTAAATAATATTTTTTTGCCATAAAAACTTAACTTAACTTATACCCAATACTTAACTTACCGTTACCATGTATCGAAGGGATATTTCCCTAAGCTCGAACGTCAAATGCCTCGTTAAGATTCGCCACACAAAACACCAATGTCTTTAACACTGTTAAAAAAAAAGGATCCATGTAAGTGGCTTATGTTTTCAATGGAAAAAAAATATCTTTAATCTGAGAGAATGGATCGTCTTAAGAATTAATTCTCTTTGCTAAGCCTGCTATGGACGAAATAGCGTATTTTTTTGTATAATATATCAAACTTAAATACCACTTTTAAGTTTATTGCAAGTAGTATATTAAGTAAGTATTTTTTTATAATTTTATCTTCCTGTAATATAAAATCTCTATGTATGTCGGTCTATCATAATTTTTTTTTTCATACTTAGTATACCGACTACTAGAAATCAAACTTATTTTGCCTATTTAGTTATTTTCTTAACATGGAGGTCGAATCAACTCTTTTTTTATTCCACTAACATTCACGTTAGTCTGGCAAAATCATCTCAAATGAAAATTTTAAGACCGCTTGGAAAGAAGAATAAGTGAATGTGATGTATTTTTTAAAATATATTATATGTGATATACCAATATTTGTATGATAAGCTCTAATTAAATATATCTATAGGTATTTTTAATCAGAATTTAATAATAAACAATGATATCAAAAAAAAAATAATAAAGATTATGGAAGACTTTGCAAATATCACATCTTTAAACTAACTATAACATAAAATAAAATATCATTTTTCATATGTCTTTTATAAATATAACTACAATTGAAAGAACGCTAATTAATTCTGACATACCTATAATTAATGTACTTTACACGTTATACAAGAAAATACTATGGATAATAATTATTATTGAGAACCGAAGATAGTGTTAAAAATCTCTTACGAACTATATATTTCATTTTTATGATTTGTTTGTTATATTATCATTGAGCGATACTTTGAAGAAATGATAAGAACTCTATCTATCTGTGTATAATTATAGTTAACAATGAAATTTAGTATATAGATAGTTATAAGAATAACACCAATGCAAAATCGACTGGTTGTGTGTTCGATCCCCACTCCAGGAACGGAACTATTTATTTAAATTTATAATTTCATTTCTTCTGGCGCGGTGTTGAGATTCGGCGGAAAGTGGGCAACGGAGTGTCTTAGTACGAGGTTCCCTCTGCCACCCTGCTGTGTGCGGGATACAGCGTGAAGCTGAAGCTGATCATCATACAAAAAGCAGTAAAGGTCGAGTCAGAGTCGCCTATTGAGGCGTCCGTACGATTTTCAGGGTTAAAGGTCAACGGGGTCACCACCACAATGGTTAACTTTTATAAGTGCAAACTTAAGTTCAACTTATAAAAGTTGAACTTAAATTTGCATACAGAAACTATAAATATAAGCTTGTAATATTTTTTCCTGGATATATCTATAAATTTTCACTTTTCGAATTTTTTTTCTTTACTTGTAAGCTCTCACTTAGTTACATTTCAGAACTATAGGTCCACAAAATCGATCATATAGGTTTTGATTACGCCACGTATTCCATACAAAAACGAAAAAACTATACATAAATACTTATTTCTAATAATTGCGCTCTTCAAGGGGCCATAGAAATAAATATTTGTAATGAATTTCAACTCGCTACCTCCACGCGATCTCAAGATAAGGAGTCTTGTGAGAGACGGACATTCTTACCTCATGAAGTACAGAACCAGAACCCAGTTTGACACATTCAAAAATAAGTTCCCCTAATTGTAAGATTACTGATAGTTGAAAAAAGTCTTCTAAAAAAAAGTAACCACTTCAGCTCACCATTCAATATTGCACACGTAAGCCACGTTTTTATATCACAGTAATATATTTAATAGGTCAAAGCCGTGACGCATTCGATCAATCTGCGTATTTTTTGCTGGGCTAGGCGCTTGGGTAATCCTAAGTCATTTTTATTACAATTGACGTACGAGTATGTCAATTTCCTGGTAACAGTTAAAATTTGTAAGCATTATTATTTATATATATTATAAATTAACTGAATTAATGCAGTTTATTATTAACAAGGCCATCGTGGTGCAGTGGAACGTGGTGGTTATAGGTTCGAGCCCAATTCTAAGGATCAATATATAAATGATTTTCGATTTTACGCTCTGGCTAACCCTCGTCTAAACGAAGCACGGTATTTATCAAAACAGTAAAGAAAATACAGTGTTTGGACACAAGATTCTTAGAACTTACTCAATTATACAAGAAAAGGAGTGAAGGTTTGTTGATGAATTGAGAAAAGATTCGATTTATAACTATTGAAGACATATAGGTCTATACTGTAAGGTATACAGTTTCACTTAGCGACCCAACCGCGTCACATCACCGTGACGTGAGTTTCGTCAACATCGCCGCTTTAGATTTTATGACTTACTTGAATATTCCGTTACTCTTCTGAATTTATTATGAATATCTTATATAACAAATTGTGAAAAATATACAACACTGGAAAGGCACGTTTAGATATACTTGTTTTATTTATTAAAAATATATAATGTCTAATTTTTTGACTAAGCGCCAGAGCGAAAAAATGAAAATATAAAAATATAAATCGGGCGGGGATCGAACCTATAACCAGTCGATTTTGCAGGATACTTTGTGCCCTGCGCCGTGACTGGCCGCGAAAGGCAAAGCGCGACGTTGAATTCCGCCACCACCGAACGGGAACTTTCCGGGAACGGAGAGTCTTAACATTAGCTTCCCTCTGCCTATCCTGCTGTCTGCGGGCTACATCGTGAAGCTGACATAATGTCTAAATTTATTAATTTTGTTCCAATTTTCTAAACTAACATTTATAATGCTTAAAATATTTGTTATGTAAACTAATTCAGTATCCATTAACGATTATACGTTCAAAGAATTGAGACTCTTAACCGCAGGCATTTTAGCTATATGTAAGTGAAAGGATTTATAAATACAATATATTAATTAATTAAAATTATTGGAAAAAACCAATTGCGTTAATGTAGTTTGTACGTTAAGACTAAGAGGATGGTACGAACTTTGCAATGCAATTCTTTATTTATCTTTAGTTTACTTATAAATGTTTTTTTTTTTCATATTTATATAAAATAATGTTTTCATTTCATCACTGAACACGTATTTCTTCAACAATTCGGCAAAAAGTGGAGATCAAAAGTATCTTAATATGAAATATAGTGTATTATTAATATATATTATGCCCTGCTTTATTCAAAATATTGAAGAATATAGTTACATTGCAATAGCTAAATAAATTTTATTCGAAGTTAAAATAAAAATAAAAAAATACATAAAATTTTAAATGTTCTAATCTAAAATCTAATTTTATTTAACTACAAAATAAAGTTTTTGTACCAAGAGATTAAACATAAATATAGATATATAGAATATATACAGAGAGATGCAAGAGACTTGAGATAAATCAAATGCCACAAGCCGGATCGCGCGTAGCAAATCTGTCGGTGAACGATTTTTCATACTATTTATTTCTTATCATTCCCGATTTTACCAAAAAAAAAATTACGATACCTACCAGGGCTGTCTCTATTTGCAATTATCTGCATATTGTAATGTCAATTAAATATTTTAATTTGTTTTCTCTAAAATATTATATTTAACCGAACTATACATTTTTATAAATTCAAACTAAATTACAGTAACGACGATTTTGGAACCAAACATTAAAATATAAACTTTTTTGAGGCCATTGTGGTGCAGCGGCACGGCGTTTGGAAGTATACTTGACGATTGCGGGTTCGATTCCCATTGGGGGAATAATTCATATTTATATGTTGTTAAGAAGGAAAAGCGCTGGCTTCGTTGTGTACCGTCACTTAACAGGATTTGAAACAAACATGAGTGGAAAGAAGGGGGGGGGGGGGGGTAGGATTTTAACAATATATCAATTTTAAAGATTTCTGGCAACAGTTTAAGTGGAATATTAAAAAAATGATGACATGAAAACCTTACAACTAATTATTACTATTAATAAATCATTTTTTTTTTAATTATTAATAATTTGTTAACCCTATCACGCGCAGTCAGCGAAACCGTCACATCTCTAATGCCCCCTGAACCCCGTTCCGTAAATTCATTTTAAAGTTATTTCGTCTATTAATAGTAACTACTTATATTAAATAGTACTGTTTTTAGTTAAGACACACGTTTCCCACTTTCTGCCGAATTCTGGAGACGTTGCTGGTTGAGTGGTGGAACTCAACACCGGGCTTTTGCTTCGACACCAGAGCGAAGAAATGGAAATATAAATTTAAATAAATATTTCACGTCCTCGAGTGGGGATCGAACCCACAATCAGTAGGTTTTATACACGCTTTGTGTCCCTGCGCCACGACTGATCCCACGAATAAATTATTTAGCTTGACTCAATTTTTTTTATTATATATATCAAATAAAAACGTAACAACTAAACTTATAGGAATAGAAATAGCATAAAAGTACAAAGTTCGATTCCGATTGCGATCTGCAACGCTGTTACTGAGTAACATATTAAATATTAAGATGGCAACAGTGATTTCAAAAATAGAATAGCCGTCGACTATCCCAGCAAATATTTAAATTTCAATTCGAAAGTCGCATATCAATGGGGAGCCATAAGCCACCGTTTATTTTTTATTTTTTCTTAAAAAGCCATACTGCCCGCACAGAGACAATAAAGAAAAAGGGTACAGATAAAAAAAAAGAATGAGAAAAAAAAGGAAAACAAACAAAATCTAGATTCGAAATACTGGCTGATTCGAGGTTGGAAACAAAAGAAGTTGGCTCCCGCCTGACCGAGATCTCTGCGTACGCGGGCGCATCTCGTTTACGTTTTATCCTCTTATTTTTAACTTGGCATCCATGTGATTCCTTTCCCTGATGCATCAGAATAAGAATGTCTAACGACATTTGTTATTGACCTCATGTGATTTTAAATATGTAATGCAGCTCGGAATGTCGTAGTTGCAAGTTCGATTCCAATAATTGAAGCGAGTGTACAAATTTACAATTTCGATTTTAGTAATTCGTAAAGTAAGTTAAAGTATGTCATTAAGTTTTTCTGTCACTTGTCATCAGGTATCAGCAATACTAGACGTTACAATATCTATATATTTCTTTTTCTCATCTCTGTTTTAATAACTTGAAAGTTATAAAACCTAGCTTGAAAGTTATACAAAATATACTAAAACCTTAAAATGTATCCAAACTAAATGATATGGACAATATATTTTGTTCTTAGTTTTTTCATTCTGTAAGATTTTCCTAATAAAAATAATCTGGGTACATAGATATTTTAATTTAACTTTTTTCTTTCTACTCCTCTGAGTGCGGGATACAGCGTGAAGCTAATATGAATTTGATTTGATAATATATATAACTCCTGAGCGGTAAGCACACACATATTAGAAAAATCTTATATTAATTTAACCTTTATATAAATTTATAGGTGATTAGATTTCTCGTTTCTTTACGATCTATAAATAAATAATTGAATACATTAGATCATCATGATTATTATCATCATATCATTGCATGGGAAAAATATTACAAATCCTGGATATATTTCCGAGTCAGATGATATCTTCGATAAGTATGAGGTCATCTACATTCTATTATGACTGACTAATCATTTTTGGCTACATGCTTATAATAAGCATAATTATTTTATAAGGATGTCGCCGAATATTTATATTTGAGGCCAGTCGTGGCGCAGGGGTACAAATGTGTGTCTAGTTCCGAGTTCGAATCCCTCTCGGTGAAATGAAATATTTAATTTGTTCATTTCTCCGCTGTATTGTCGAGGCAAAGCGCGGCGTTTAGTTCTGCCACTTAAAACGCAATGCACCTAGATAACAGAGGACAATGGAGAACAGTGTTTTAGCACTAGATTTCCTCTGCCTACCCTGCTGTGTGCGGGATATAGCGTGAAGCTAATATCATAATATTATACGTATTTTTTTACATAAGTGCTCGAGTAGGCGAAATTGTATGATTTTAAGTGTGCTTTGACAAGTTAATAAACATGTAAACATTTTTTCATACATTTATCTATCTATACATACTACTACTAGTACTAAAGTGATTCTGATTAGTGACTACATAATTCTATAGTCCAAGCGAGGAGAGCCACGAGCCGGTCTCTATAGTTAGACTTATAGTTTTTACATGTAGACGTTTAAATAATTTGCTGAAATCTGTTTGGGTGTACTATACTTAAAAATATAAGCATAAATGTCAAAATTAAAGAAAAAAAACAATCTTTTTAAAATTACTTAAAAACTCAAAAAAAAAAATGATCCAAACACTCGTCCAAACACTCTTATTTACCCCGCATTTTTACACATTAGCACCGGCCGAGGACAGGGGGCGAGAGGTTCAATTAGCGATCACTTAGAGAGGGTTGGCAGGTGGTCTTTGTTTAACGAGGCCTCACTTTGTTCTGTTAATGTACTTTAAAAACTTATCGAGGCGTACCAGGTGCTTTATATTGTATGGGTTTTTTGATTTTTTGTGTGCTTTTTTTTTCAACACTTAGCAGGGTAGGCATATGAAACCTGGTATATTAGGGCCAAGATAATCCGTTCCCTTTAAAATAGTTCCTTTCTCCACTTTCCTTCTAATTCTGGAAACATTGCGTGTTGAAATCGATGCTACGTTTTACTTCGTCACCAGAGCGATAAAATGAAAATACTATATTAAATAATTAATTTCCACGAGTGCGCCTACCGTCACACTCTTGTGCTCCTGTGCCATGACAGATCTCTTTCTTCTTATGTGACACATTTATAATATAATAAATTATAGCGGTAGCCGACGTTGTATTCGCTGACGGGCCAAACCTCTATGCATATCGCAAGATCATCACTTGTGGTGTCTCGTTCTTATATAATGATGTAGTTACCATTTTATATAGAGCGAGTATAAAAAACATATAATTATAAGCATCCTAATATTTTTTCAAAAATAACAGAGATAGAGGGAACCTAATGTAAACACACTCCATTCCCGATTTACTCAGTCCTCCGTCAACTAGAGCAGATATAATAAAATAATAAATATTATCATTTCAACCTGAGTGAGTCCAAACCCACAATCATCGTAGTTACAGACAGATGCTACACCACTGCGCCACAGTAAAATCTATAAATAATTTAAAAAAAGCTATAAGCAGACAGCCTCCAGACAAAATATTAGTAATATTAATATTTCACATACAAGACCTTTTGGTATTTAATTTAAAAATTCTAATTCTAATATCTGGCCACTAAAGTAGATGCCTTCCTGAATACATTGATGTAAGAAACTAATGGATTGCGATTTAATTTTATTAGATAGACACCACGTTTACCATTACAGTCAAAACGACTTATAACAAACGTAAAAATGTGCAATATTTTGTATCTTTTTTTTTCTTAGTTATATTTTTGATTTCCCATTAAAACGTTCCTGAATTCTTGTACCACGACTGGCGTCTGTCAAATCTATAATTATTTTAAATTTTGTAAATGAGCTTTAGAGCAAAAAGTATTCGCCACCTTTTTCTTTTCTATTAACAACATACGCCACTAAGCTTTTTGTACAATAACAGTGGGTTTCATAATTCACAACATAACAGTAAAATTAAAAACACAACGTTTATTTTCATATAAACTCGTAAAAGATACCGTATCCATATTTCGTGGACTCCCTAATTGTTGGCCATTACTTCGTACCAGAACTAATGCACGCTTATCATAATTCGAATCTGCGTCCCGATGACTTTTAGATGACAAACCTGTGTTTTCTTATACGGTTATTAATTTTGGAGGTATATCTAGAGGATATACATACAAATTTTGTTGTTGTGATAGTTCAGAGACCTTTGCGAGCTTTTATAAGCTGTAGTGTGTGTGTTTTAGCTTAATTTGATTTATTAATGATAAATGGCGAATAGTGACTGTGTGTGGAAGTGTCTTGATGAGAAAGGAGTGTCTTAACACAAGGTTTCCAGGTGCTTTTATACTAATAGATTTCCACCAACAAAATTGGAAAGTAAAAAAAGGAAATATATATTTATTAAATATACTGTACATATATCTTATCTGTGCCTGAGTACTCACAGAATAATTTTTAATTAGCTTTTACCCAACAAAGCCTAGACCTGCCTTATCAGACATAACGTTATCTAGTGCTGGCACAGACACGAGCCCCGAGCAATTTGCATACAACGTTTCAATAACTCTAAATAATCTCAGTTAATTTCTCCACTTGCTGTGTTCCCTTATCAAAGTCATCTAACCACGCGGTTCAGGCCATCGACGCATTTAAGTTATATCTTTTGTACGAGGCTTACCTATAAAAGTCACGGTTCCCTCCATATTGGCATATTGCGAACCCTATATGGAAAGGACCTAATGACCTACGACATTTCAACCATTAGTTCCGTCTCGTTCTGGTGTATTCTATCAAAGGAAGTGTGAATGAGACGCAAGACCGCGCATAATACAATATCGGTTGTTTTATTCGATTTGTAAGTGGCTAGAATTCAGGATCTACTGTTTCTCATATTGTTTCTTTAGTATCGCTGTGCGGATTCTGTGTTTTTGTTTACATGCCTGCTCTGGCAGAACACCCTTATGGCGCAGTAATTTGTTTTACTGTGTAAGATAATTGTGAGTTCAAATCTCACTAACCTTATTAATATATGTATGTAATATATTTGTCGTCTAGTCAACGTAAAGTCAATTGCATTATGTGTTGGATTTTGTATATAGTGAAAGTATGTCGAGTAGAAAACCATAATAGAGGCAATTTGGAATTTCAATATTTTTTTTTTTGGTTGAACGAGTAAAACTATGAGGCCAGTTGTGGCGTTAAAGTTAAATAATTCATATTTACATTTTCTTCGCTCTGGAAAATCCAGAATCCAGGAATGGAGTTTACTCCGATTCAGAACGTGAACTTCATTTTATTTGATTTTAATAAATGTGCAAACATATTTTCTACGTTTTATTTTTCTCATCAACTCTATTATGTTAAATTTATTATTCAATTAGAAAAAATTAATATCTCTCAATAAGTTAATAGCTTAGCTAACTCTCACAATTAGGACTGCCTATTGTCAGACTGTAATTCATGGGCCGCCATATATGGTTTATCAATAGCTGAGTAACAGAAAATTTTACAGGGACTGATTTGATTTATTGTTTTGTGCAAGTGTTTCGACTCTATCGACTGTGGTGAGGCTTTTAAATTGGCTCTATGTAAATATTATTATTAAATTTTATGTTTGGAAAAGGCTTAATTAATGTAATTTTAATATTATTATTTTTATTTCGAAGGTACACAGATTTTTTTTTTTTAACTTGAGGCCGTCGTGTCGCACGGGGACAAGAGTGTGACTATAACGCGATGGCTGTGAGGCCGATTTCCACTCGGTTCTCAGTTGATACCAGGGTGAAACACACAATACCTCAAAAAATACGACGAAAAATGGAGCCTTTAGTGTCTTAATACTAAATCTCTTTACCCACTCAACTATATGTGGGAAAAACTAAATAAAAAACATAACAAACATAAAGACTTAAAGAAATAAGTATAGATTACAAACACTGTACATTTATTACTATAAAATGATTGAACACGTTTAGGAATGTCCATACATTTTTGGATAAGTAAATTGCCGTTTTCGACGAGCCCCTAATACCAGAGCCCGTTGTAACGCCCGCCCGGCTGAGGGCACGTATTTAAAATGATTACAAACATTTTAACTTGACTGGAGATATTTTGTGTATTTTTTATTTATGTTATTATTTGTTCGAAAAGTTGTAAATGCTTCGTAAGTGGTCATCTTAGTAATTGAATAATTAATATGTTGTGACAAAAAAAAAGAGTTTTCGAGTTACGCCAATCAACACGCAGTGGATTCGTATTTGCTTAAAGGGGAACGGAGCGTCTTGACACTTGATTCCCTCTGCCTACCCCGCTCTGTGCGGGATACAGGGTGAGACAAATGACAATAATATAAAACTGGCATGAGTGATAATAAATAATAAATGTCTATAACTTGTGGTGATGATTGGGGATTCATTACTCACTAGGAGTCGTATTTCGATTATTTTTTATTAGTTTATTATTAGAATTGGGCGCAAAATGGGCAACAGAGTGTCCTAGCTATGCTATGCTAGAAACAGCGTAAACTTAAACATACATATTGTAGACAAGACAAGGGTATATCCGGCATATAGCAGGGAAAGCAGGAGGAACCTGGGAACCTAGTGTTACTTCGTGGACACTCCGTCCCCTTTTATGCACTTTTGAGGTATTGTGTATTGAGAAGCGGATCTCTATGCCGCAGTTTACCTTGATACCAGAGCAGAAATGAAAATATTAAATATGTTCCTCGAGTTTGAATCAAATCTACAACCAGTCGAAATTACAGTCGCATTCTTGTACTCCTGCGCCACGACGACCTCACCAATAATATCATAAATTAATTTTTTAATAAATATTTATAACATAATTATTACAACAATAACAGGCGAACAGGCCGGACATGCAAAGTATAGTTTATTTCAAACATTAAGATGTCTTCCACCTGTCAATGAATAAAAATATGTTAAAACAAAAAACCGTAAAGTATTTTGACAAGTTCATAATAATAAATGCCATTTAAAACATGAAATATTATAACTACTGGACTCTGATTTGTTTTCGCGAGAGGTTAACGCCCACATAAGTCAACGGATATCATCTTCGCCGATTATTCTATATTCCAACGGTATAAAATTTCAATAATATTAAACTCGAGGCCAGTCGTGGCGTAGCAGCACAAGTAAAGACTGGTTGTGGGATCGATACTCACACGAGGAAATGAAATATTAGTTCAAATTTTATTTATTTATTCGCGATATTTTTATTTATTCGCTCTGGTGTAGAGGCAAGTGCAAGTTCCGCCACTCAACTCGAAATGCCTAGAAAATTTTCCGGAAAATGGGGAGCGGGGTGTCTTAACACTAGATTCCCTCTGCCTACCCTGCTGCGTACACCGTGAAGCGGATTTAATGTTTAATTTTTTTAATATTAAATTTAAAATGATATAATTTTATAAATAATTATACAAATGCTATTTCATGCACTCTCATAAGCTAGGCCACTAAATATGAATGATAATATAATTTCAACATTGGTTGGATTGAGCGACGCCCCGATCTGACCTCCTTCGCGCTTCAGAGGATACGCTAAGTAGTCAGTTCTTATTCTGGTCTAGAAACAACTAGACTTGTTAATGGCATCTGAAGCTTTTATACTTTAATGATATATTACAGATAGTGTGATGTGGAGAGAAGATGTCGATTAACTAGGGCCTCGTACCTAACAATGATCAGGTCAGCGAGTTAACGCGAAATATCAAAATTGACACAAATTAATTTTACGAGAGTATTCACTAATTTTGTAAAAGCAATTTTACTTAAAACAAATCTTAATATCTTATAATTTTATATATGGAAGATTTATTTCATTCTATAAGCTAATATTTCAATTCATCCGTTCACTCATTTCATAAAAAAAAAATAGATTTCAAGATATTGCGTATATGCAGTGGCAGAACTAAGCTCCGCTTTGCCTGCCAGAGCAGGAAAATTAAAATGCCACGATAGCCTTACAAAAAGTTCATAAGAAATATATTTTTAATATAATGCTTACATAGAAAAAAAAACAGAAAAGTATGTAATGAACTGTTTATTAATGAGCATTCGATAACTAAAAAAAAAGTACCCACCTATTAGAGTCAATAATTATTAATAAGCCACGCCTATTACCATTTCAGGATCTCAAAATACCCACATCGGATTGGTTTTGCTTCAATTAAAGTGTTTGATAAACTTTTAGCATACCATCTTTAGACTTAGTTAAGATGAAGATTTATCACATACCATATATGGGATAGCCAATGAGATTGCTGTGTAATATTGCATCAGAAAATATTGGTTATTACATGAATTTCGTTGGTTATTGTGTAAAATAACATAATTTTAATAAGATATGTTTAAAAACTCTTTTAATTGTTTATTAGACCTCGGTTGACCTTCAAAAACACAGTATCAAAGATACTGGAGGAAGGTCACGTAAAAAATATGAGTACCCCCCGGAAGGCATGTATGAAATGATTGATGACAGTGGACGAGGCGAAAGAGGTATGTAGAGACCGTAGCGTTTGGCGCTCCGTTCTCTCTGACTACCCCGCTAGGGTTAAAGCGTGAAGTTAAGTTAACAATGGTAAGAATTAAGTTAAATAAGTATATTTAATTTAAAAACTTTCTTATGAATCTTTTTTTGAGGATTTATATGATTTAATCATAACTAATATTATAACTGAGACGTTAAGTTTTGTCTGCCTGTATGTCTGTAACATCGTCATGGTCAAATCATTTACAGTTCTCCATAAAATTTCATTGTTTTACGAAAAGGTCACCGAAAATAGGCTTCCTCAACCTTTAAGTCACCTTATAGCTTATAATAACAATATTGTACCAAAACGTATTCCTTCAAAAAACTCATTCAATTTTATAAATTTTATTTAAATTTATCTGGTTATTGTTTATAGGTATATTCACTCCAATTTAATGTTAATCCTTATCAAAATAAATGTATAAGTCACCTTTGACATTTCATCTAGATTTAAGTTATATTTGACAGTACATCATTATAATAAATACTTTAAGAGATATCGTAGATTCAAAATTACCTGGCCTACATCCCGCTCGGGTGTACGGGCAGACGACGTTGACGGCTGTATACATTTTCATACATTTTCGAACCATTACTAATATTTATGTGTTCATTTGTTATTTATTTAATGTTATCAGATCAACGTCACGCTATATCCTGCATACAGCAGATTAAGCAGAGGTAACCTAGAGTCAGGACACTCTATTCTCCATTTTCCACCGAAAATATTAATAAATAATAATTCATTCCTCTAGTGGGAGTCGACCTCAGCGCCATGATGGTCTCTATTAGTTATTAGTTCATATTCATATTAAATAACATTTTTTTTATTATTTTCAGGTGTTAGAGCGTGCCTGGCTGTAGGGGTGGCGCGTCAATGATGACAACTGTGACACGTCGGGACGCCACGCTGAGCGCGCCACTGTCACACTCGCCTTGCAATCATGTTTACGAGGTTGGCTCATTCATTGTTTATTGTAATAATCGAATAAACTAAGAAAAAAATCTTTATTTTAATCTTTATCTAAAATCATGAAAGAAAAATTGTTAATATTATATTTCGTTTTTGACACAACGAAGATTCTACGTATACATCAACCGTTACGTTACAAGTTACCTACAAAATTTACACTTCACGCATACATATTATGTGTGTAAATTATAAGGAATTTTGGATGTTAACCAAAATAAGGTCAAACTATAGATCAATTTGTACATAAATATATGAGCTAGATTTTTTGCTGTCTATAATAAATACATTTTAATCTATTCAATTCTTTAGGCGTGCTTCAAAATGGCTTAAAATATATAGAATTCTACAATCCACTAATGTTTCAAATACTTCGAATAAAAATCAAAATATATATATAGATTTATATAGATATTTTAGCTTTTGGATACAATTAATATTAAAAAAATAATAATCGAAATTTAAAAAAAAAAAAATTTAAAACTTACCTGTAACTGATAGACGAAATGTGTTTTCGGTAGTTATGTACGTAACATATGTAATAACTAATAAATATGATAATTGGTGTTAAATAATGACGTTTCACACTGGTCTGCTTACACAGTGACGTATGAAGTGCTAAAGTAGAGTGTCGTAATATGAAATCTAGTGTACGTATCTATCTATATTTACATTTTATATTAAATAGATAGAAGTGATATATATACATACGCTAAAAATATCTGTTTCGATTTAATTTTGTCGTCCTGTTTGTGTGGATTTCAAATGAACTTTGAAGAATAATTTTGAGCTTACATTACATTTACATTTACTAATGATTTACATATAACCTTGACAAACTTAACTATAAGTGCGACAGGTCGTGAGTTCGATTCTCTGTCAAAGAATTTTTTTTTTATGGGAGAGGACAAGGCAAACGAGCGTTCGGGTCACCTGATGGTAAGTGATCACCGCCGCCCACGACCCCATGCAACACCAGAGGAGCCACAGGTGCGTTGCCAGCCTTTAAGGTGGAGATGAAAGGCACCGGGGCCCGGCATTACCTAATGCGAAACGCAGTGGCAAGGGCCACTACTTCACGCCGGTTTTAAATGCCGGGGGTGGTATTAAATCCGGTCGAGTCTGCCCATGCGTGTTGCCATTACTGGCGACGTGACTCTACCACACGTACTTTAGTCGCCTCTTACGACACCGACAGTACCAGGGTGATCCTATTCTAAGCCGGGACCACACGGCTGAAATGAAGTATATTTTCATTTTCTTCGCTGTGGCAAAGTGCGCTCAATTATATGACAATAGGATATTAAGCCAAAACCCCAATCTAAAACCTTTTTTAATCATATGACTAATACTAATTCAGTTCTAAATAATATTTATCAAAAATTTATTAAAAAACATATTTATTTGTCCAAAACGTCACACGATTCTTAATATGAAATTACTATTTACTTTTGTGTTTAGAGCTTTCTTAATTCGGCGTCAACCGTGTCTGATCCATTAGCGTGAAATTATCCCGTTAATATATAACCAAGATGCATGATGTTTCATCAACGCAAACAAAGATAATTCAGATTTCCACATTGATATTTACGTTATTTAACACATAATGCGACAGTTGTGGGTTCGACCCCCACTCGAGAATGTGAAATATTTATTTCTGACACTCAACATGCAATGCCTCTAGAACTCGGCACGTTGTGGGAAATGGAGTCTCTTAACACTAGGTTCCCTCTGCCTTCCTTGCTGTTTGCGGGATACAGGGTGAGCTTAATAAATGTAATTTAATTTTACATCTCACACTCTGGTGTCGAGGCTAAGAGCGGCGTTGAGTTCCGCCACTCAGCACTAGTATTAAAACCTTCCCACTTTCTGCCTAATTCTGCATGCATCGAGGGTTGTAATACTTGAGCGAAGGTTGATTGGTGGAACTCAACGGACACCAGAGCGGCAGAGGAAAATATTAATTATTTCATTTTCTTCGGCTGGGAATCGAATCCGCACGCTTGTGCTCCTGAGTTACGATTGGCCTCTCTATTAACCGTGTACCTAATAGGTATTTTCATATCTGTCCTATCTAGTTGATAAGATTTATCATAAGTAGTCGTAACTATATTTGGACCGACAATACACAATAGATAGACATTTAACATTCTTGATAATATATTTTAATAGGTAGAGAATTTCAAATGCAAATCGCTCTAAATTCCACTCCTATTTTTATGTATATATCATTATAGATGCCAGTCGTGGCGGAGGAGAACAACCGTACGACTGTGAATACGTAGGTACGTTAATATAACGACAGGCTTTGGGTTCGATTTCCACTCAAGAAACTGAAATAACATATACAACAACAAATTCAACGGAAAGTGGAGAAAGGAGTACCTCAGCACTAAGCTCCCAGGTTCTCTCTTGCTACCATTACCATCTGACGGTCGTTATTCAATAAAATACAACTATATAAATGTTTAATACTTTATATATTAATATAGGAGCTTTCAACAAAATGTAAGTTTCCATTATCTTGAAGAACGTTCCCGTTGATTTATTAAGACCGAATGCTCCACACATAACTCAGATCGTCTCTATTTTTTGTTCCCTACAAACCACTCAAAATAACGTAATGCGCGTAAGACCATTACGAGCTTAAAGGCTGTACACACTTGTCGCTATACTAATTATATTGCATAGTTCGTTTTTTTTTTCTATGATATTTATATAGAAATATCTTTATCCCCATATTGTGTTTTTCGTAATCATACCAGGATATTTAAATTGTATAAAACGAAATATCTTTGTGGTTGTAATATATTTAAATCGTATTTAATTAAAGCCATAAACGAATAAGATATATATTGAAATTAATAAATATTAAAAATATATGCAACTTTATGAATTATATAGTCGACACACAATTCTTAAATATCTACTACATTGATATTTGAACCAAGTTAGTGCAGTGGACGACAATCTTTGTACTCTTTCGTTGAAATAAGCTATTTGTATTAGGCTTAAGATGACTTGCTCTTATTGTGGCCGGCGGAGGTTGATTTACGAAACTTGTAAAATCTGCCACGACATGTCTTATAAAATTCTTACAAAATCGTTTTAAATTTTAACGGTCTTTTTGATAAGAGCTGAACCGAAAACTGAACCGAATCGAATCTACTATGGTCTACTCTTCGTAGCTGAACCTACTCCAGCAGCAGTTCGGTTGCCACATATTATTATTACTGATAACATTATATTTTTTTTATAATTACATTATTAATTTGGACAAACAAAATCCTTTATGAATTTAATTAAGCTCATGATTAATACTGTATTTCTTTAAGTAAGCTCAAATAAATACAGAAGATACAGTCGGCAAAAGTTTATTTTAAAAAAATCCTACAATAATTATTAGATTGGAGAACTGAAACCGAATAAATAAAGAAGAATGTCACCTCACTAATCCCGTATCCCGTTGCCGTAGTCCATTAATCATATACGTACATAGTGTAGGTTTGATTCGAGCACGTGGACGGACGGACAGACGTAAGCCGATCAAGCTTTAGGTTCTTACAAGTGTTGACGGGTAGAGAAATGGTTATTTATTTTTTTTAGTTTTTCAAGATATTTTATTTGGGTGTGACTGTAACGCGACGGTTGTGGGTTCGATCCCCACTCGAGGAAGTGAAATATTTATTTTTGTTTATATTTCCATTTCTTCGTTCTAGTGTCTAGGCAAAGTGCGGCGTTGAGTTCTGCACTCAACACGCCGTGCCTACAGAATGGGCAGAAAGTGGGGAATGGACTATCTTAACACTAGGTTACCTCTGCCTACCCTGTTGTGTGTGAGATACAACGTGAAGCAGATTTGATTTATTTTAAATATTTATTAAATAAATATTATGTATTCAACTGTACCTGTCATATCCAAGTTAGACAATGTCACTGACGTTTAATACAAGTGACGCCGACCTGACGCAGCACGGAGATGCTGTGACAACAGCCAACAATATGTTAATGTAAATCTCGTTTTAATAAGACTATTGTTTCTATAAGTACATATGATTTTTACTAATTATAAGCATATAATTTATTGATGTAATCGAAGGTTAAGTAAAGCGTATGTTGTTATAAAACGGGTTACAAGTTCTAATTCTGTGAGAGGATATATTTTTTTGTTTTCGTCTAGTCTAAAATCTGTTCTTTTTTCACTCTTAGTTATACATTTATCAAGAAATAGTTTTGTTTATTGTACATAAGTTTATAGATGACCATACAACCCCATCCATTTAGGGGGTTGATTATATTAAAAATAATTGTTAGCCGTCTTTGGCAAGACTATAAATGGCGTTAAGTTTCGCAATTCATGCAACAGCAGGGCAGAAAGTTCAGCTCGGAGTGGTTTGCGTTCCCTCTGCCTGCTAGAAGAGTAGGGAATAAAGAGCAGGGGACGTGAAGAAGATGAATATACCTTAGAGTGCTTAGAATAAAATATAATGGCTTTTAATTTTTTTCTTTATAAATACATTTATTTATTTAACTACGTCCAGGAGAGCAGTTCCAATTGTCACTATTTATTCTTTAAACTTACACTACAACATTTAAAATAGATTTTAATATCTAAAGAGATCTTCTCTTAACAACACAAGTCGAGGTCGAATTGAAGTAAGTGCTTAATAAATACAGTAACGTCGCAGCCGGATATATCGTTCAATATCGAGGCCTTGATATACGTTTTGCCATTTCAATTGTATAATATATCTTTGACCTGGTACAACATTTGCATAAAACTGTGGGCAAGTGTAAAATGAAAGAAACAGATATATAAATGTCTGTTATTTAAGGTGAAAATGTCACACGAGGTACAAGCATGTAAACACGACGGTTGTGGGTTCGATTGCCACTTGAGGAAATGAAGTAATATTTTCATTTTTTCGCTCTCGTGTCTAGATACATACACACACACATTCACACACATTGAATTTCCACATACAGCTCGCAATGCCTCCAAAATTTGCAAAGTAGAAACAGGAGTGCTTTAGAGCTTAGGCTCCCTCTGCCTAAAAAAATCTCAATATGACAAAAAACCTACATTGATCACTTTGTTATAAAAAATAATCTCTTAATGTATTTTACCACTGAATCTATATTTAGCTGTTAAATATATAATGACATACAAAATAACCAATTATTTGGTAAATTTAAAAAACATTTTCAAATTAAAATATTTTCTTTGTAGCTTAACATCTAATGCAGCGAAAATTATTTCCTATTTCTGTAACGAATATCCATATATCATGTCAATTCAATTATAGTTTATGAAATCTGAGCTTTGTCAATAGTAAACATTTATCGTATAAAAATATATATTTAGCAAAATTGAATAAGAAAATGATAGAAAAGAATTTCAATAGAACAATCAAAAACCACCAAAACACTACATACGTTTCATTTCATTATACACGTACAGACAGACAGACAGGCGCAGAAATTCACAATTAACAGAGTATTATCTTAATGGACCTCACATCTTACTGATGGATCAATCAATGCCCATGGTCCGGTCCATGGTCCATGGCTTAATTGATAGATCCATTTTTAGTTTTAGTTGAAGCTTCGATCGAAGCTTTTTGTTCGACTTAGTTTTAATTGTATTGATGTTTTGATCCGGGTCTACTTTTTATTGCGGTGAATGTATTTTTTTTTTTCAAATTAGATTGTATATATAACTATAAGAATATAGTGAAATTTGTGTTATGGATTTGAATTTGTTATTTTCATATTTTAATATTAACCTAATATTATAGTTTTTCTTCTTCGCTGTGGTGTCGAGGTCAAGTACGGTGTTAAGTTCCACCACTCAAGATGCAATTCCTCCAGTTTGTTGTCTTTCCACTAAGCTCCCTCCTATCCTCCACCTACTCCATATGCGTGAAGCTATGAAAAATTAAAATATATATAAAATGTACAGAATTTTTAGGCTTTCGTATCGACCATACCATTACCATGAAATTTCCATACACATTTAAATGCCAATTACATGTACACTACATATTACTTATAAATCAAATTTTGTATACGATGATACAATTTTCTCCACAACGTTACACAACTTTAGCCCCTATTCCGATAGAATTAGGGTCTCTTATCAATACTTTCTTCGGCATTCCCACGAGCTGATAGTAATAAATAATCAGGATCCAATAACAGTGACTACATTAAATCAGGTTCCGGTCCGATCAGTACTTTAATATCGTACGTGGTGATATATTGAAGATATCGCGATAGTGGTATAGTGAAATAAATTACATTTAATTTCATATGTCGGTTATATATCTAGCAAAGTAACTGTGAAATTGTTAATAAATATAAACTAAAATACATTTCTGTTTATTATATTTAAATGTTTACTAATTTAGGTGATTGTGGATTTGAAATAATAAATAGTAAAACAAACACACGAATATTATAATAATTTTAAACTATCATGAAGTTTTCCTTCAGATTTTTTTTTTATTTTATTGACAACTTTCCTACATCATTTTTTAAGTGTCTAGTGCCCCAAGTGTAAGTCACTTAGATAGAGAGAGAGAAATCAAGTAAAAACACCTATTTCTATAATGAAGGTTCACATTAAAAAAATATATATATTTCATATGTAACAATCACAAGGTAATTGAAACAAGATCTATTGAATAACAAGCGAAAGTATATAATTAATGAGTTTGAACACATTACTTTGTACAGTGAAAATCGTGATTGAACATAATCTAACGCCTGTTGAAAAAACCTTTTTATTATTAATCTACTAAGTTGTAAGCACGATCTATATATTCACCTTCAAATCCATATCCATCAATATAAATATATTGATAAGTTATGGCCCAAGGCAAAACGGCGTTGAGTTCCGCTGCATACGCATGCGCATTTCCGCATTTAGTGGAAAATTGGGAACAGAGTGTCTTACCACTACATTAACTCTGACTACCCTTCTGTATACGGGTACAAATATAAATCTGATTTATAACAATAAGTTGATATAATTTTTTCCTGTTACTGAAGGCATGTCGAAAAATTCTCTTGGCACACCCTTAAAAACATTAATGTGAAATTTCGATTTTTCTACCGAATATTGTAGCCATGCATTGTTAGTCAGTTACTCAGTAACTAAAGTACGTTTGTTTTCACTCACTCGATTCCTTAGTCTCTGCCTCATAGAACTACAAGTGACCTTTACCTTATAACAAGTACCAAAAGAACTGTCATTTTAACTTTTTTGAAGGTTTTACTATGATTTATTGAAGATCTATTCATAGTACCATATATAATATATTAGAAATAATGTTACATTTTAAACTACTACATTAAAAGTATAAAGAGCCAGGCAGAAGCAAGCTTGGAACTAACACATTCTGTTTTGTGCTTTTATTATTGGAAATAGTGTGTTATCTAAGTGTTACTTACCTTTTTTTTTAAATTAAGTAAAGCATGAAATATATCTAGACATCAGTTATAGCAATTGGGATCTTACTAGACGATCGTTATCCATTTTATTATAACATGAAAAATTTTATGTTTCTTCCTATTTTTTAGTTTCAAGCCGATTCTTCCCACAGTTGAGGGAACCTTGTGTTAAGATATTGAGCTTTATTGCCTCAAATGAAAAACGAATCTACAACCATCGCGTTTACAGTTGCACACTAGCGCCTACGCTACACGGCCTCATTAGTTATTCTCGCGAACATATAGAATAAACGAAAAATTTTATACCCAAGCGTTTAACATTGGCAGAACTGTGCATTGCGTAAATTTCAAATACAATATTTGAATACACTAATTCGTTATTATAGCACAAAAGGAGTGTATAAAAAAATTACATTATAAAGTCTTTTCACACTAATGGCATAGGACAAATCATGTCAATTATCTAACAATGGCAGTCTGATGCGCCACAACCTTGAGTTTGGATGACTAATATATAAATTAACCTTTGAATATAGTGTCAGTACGGGAGGCACATACTGTAACTATAGAACTGCCACAGCTGAGAATGTTATATAAATATAGATTACTAGCCACTGAAACTCGGCTTTGCCCGCTTATTCTTTTATTTTTATTATAGGCATTAAAGAAATCTGTAAATCTGTTCTGTAGTTATTGCGTAAAAGTGGAACAAACTTTCGTCTTCACATATATAATAATAGTTTATAATATTAATAGATAGTTAGTATCTATTATATTTAATTTCATAACTCTAGTTTTAACTAATATAAATAATAAAAAGATATGTGCCCATATAGTAACATGAGTCTGCGGTGTAAGAAATAATAATAACAATAAAAAAAGTATATTTTGTTTCCTCTCTTAAGTTTTTCATATTTACTTAATAAGATGCATTTATTTACATTAAAATGGGTTCTAACTTAAGTTAAAAGAAATACATATATATACCTTATATAGAAGATAAAACCGGACCAAAAGGGAATCTGGAAAAAAATATTAAAATAAAACGAATATTTACTTATATTTAAGATCTTTATGTAGTTTTTAACAATATATATATAATATATTTCGCTTCCTGGTCGTCTCTATATAAATCAAGGTCAACTGTGAGTAAGCGTTGTGGTAACCCCGCCATACAAAGTAACACCAGAAACGGTCTAATAGAAAACGAGTCTAATGTCGTAACATTTTTTAAAAATAGTATCTGTTTATAAGAAAATTTTATATATAATTTTATTTCTGTTTATTTATAAAACGAATAAATATATTAATATATGTTCAAATTTAAGTATTCGTTTTTATTTTAATTATATTTTTATTTTCTCATTTAAAAAAGCTACTTAATATATTGTATGATGATTTAATATTAGTAATTTATAAGAGTATAGTTATATTATTATTTTAATTGTATTATAAAGTATATTTTTTATTAATTTCAGTAAGTAAAGCTATCGTGGCGCAGCGGCACAAGGATGTCCCTATGACGCGTCAGTTCGATCTCCACTCAGGGGGGTGAATTATTATTTATTAATATTTTATTTAAAACCGGCGTCGAACCCCACCACTCAACACGCAACACCTTGAAATATTCGACGGAAAGTGGGGAACGGAGTGTCTTAACACTAGATTCCCCTTGCCTACCCTGCTATAAGCGGAAATCTGCGTGAAGCTGAATTTATTTAATTTAAATTCTATAAAAAGAAAACATTAAAACGTCGACATATGTATAATCAAATTTAACAAAATTTTTGTTAAATTTCTCTCTGTCGAGTTATTTTATAATATATTATATAGAAAATAAGAGCAAATAAAAATTCAAGTCCAATACCCATGTCCTGGGTGGTCCCCAGTGGTGGTGTGCACTGTACGCAATAATTCGTAGCTGTGCATAAAAATAAATATCAAACAAAAGATTTATTTCAATTACAACTAATGAGCGTGAAAAACAATTATAACGCGATGGCGGCGCGGCGCGGCGGTGATAGGCACCTTACACATTGAATGGACTAGATAAATATATTATTTGTAGAAAATAGATAAATACTATATTAAATACGAAATCCTAGAGATAAAAAGAACCTACTAATATTATTAATATGAAAGAATCTGAGCATGGTAGAACGTTTGTTTCCATTTCACATACACCATACTAAACGGATTTATGCGAAATTTTACAAGAATATTTTATTCAAGATTTTGCTTTACTTAGTTATAATATAAATCATATTTAATAGGTTGAAACCGCGCTAGTATTTTATAACTAAATGTCATATTTAATAAGAAATCCTCAGATCAGAATTTAAGTTATATTTCACTAAGATTTTTATAATCATGCAAAACGTAAAAGACACGTAAAAGAAGAAAATATTTAGTGCAAAATTATTATAGTCTCTTCATAAAATCAATAAATCGAAATGAGAAAAAAGAGAGAAAATTCAATAAATTTTCTATTAAAAAAGTATCTGGGAGAAAAAAGTGATATTGAAGACTGTAAGATACATTTCTCACTAAATTCGCATTTTTTATACACACACCTAATACACTTTATACA
The DNA here is from genome assembly GCA_037355905.1 of Heliconius aoede. Lineage (NCBI taxonomy): Eukaryota > Metazoa > Arthropoda > Insecta > Lepidoptera > Nymphalidae > Heliconius > Heliconius aoede. The sequence continues at coordinate 24,218 of JBAIZZ010000135.1, forward strand.
AATAAAAATAAAATTAAACATTCTTTTAAAACCAAAAAAAAAAAACTATATTATGTTATCTCTCCATATGGAAATTTACAATTATGACATTCACAAGGTCAACTAGAAAAAAAAAAGACAAAATATAAAAAAATATCTAACATATTGTTTTTTATGACACGCCTATATTTACTGTGTAACGATCCTTATCTGACAGCTAATTATAATCTTCGATTAAGGGCTAGATTTCTGTCAGAGTTCGAGTAATGAGAGGCAGATTGTTTATAGCTGACATTGAGGATTCATGCGATTGTATAAATTGTGTGGACTGTACGTGTCTATGTATGTACCTACGTACAATCAAGGAATTCATAATATTAGATGTAATTTAGATTTTAAATAACATGTAATCTTGAGGAAAATATATTATGTTTTTTTTTTGTTTATTTAAACAAAGTTATATTTAAAAAAAATAAATTACAAGTTAATATTTATTTAGGCGTCATGCCTGTATCCCTAGCGGGGTGCAGAGATGTGACAAGTTTTTTTTTGTCTTTTTTATAATATCTATTAATAAATAAAAACTGTGCACATTATTGTAGACAGAGTAATTTCAATTGGCAAATAATAATTTTACAAAACTAAACGATATAAATAAAATATAAACTAATATATATATATATTAATTTTATTTGTATTTTCAATTTTATACTATTGTTATAATAAAATCAAAGTACATATTCATTCATGATTTTCATTTGTAATAAAACCAAAAATAATTTGAATCACTTTCATTTGAAAAAAATAAAATAGTAAATAATATTATTTGTCCAAAATTATAATATTTTCCAAGTAATTCAACATAAGAAAAATAACTTGCGAAATGGTAAAAAGTAAACATTGTCTCTCTCTACAAGTGTGACGCGGCTGCCGTGTCCCCATAATTAGTGCATGCAAATAGCGTACAAATGAGTCCACCATTGAACGCCGAGCACTGACCCTGCACACTGTCTCCGAATAGCCCAAGATTTTCAAAGTCAACTTGATATAGTAACTTAGTTATATATATGTTTTTAAAAATATATTAAGTAAAATAATTAAAAAGATGAGGTCAATCGTGGTGCAGATGTACACACGTGCTACAGTAAATACCGCAGGGTACGGGTTTGATTGACACTCGAGGAATGAAATATTTAATAGTTTCGTATGTTTCACTCTGGTGTTGAAGCAATACGCGGTGTCGAGTTGCGCCAATCAACATGCCCCATAAATTGGGAGGAAAGTAGGAAAGAGAAGAAGAAGAAAGAAGAAGAAGGAGTGTTACATACTGGATATAGTGTGAACAAAAATTAATTTTTCCCCTTAACTTAGAGTATTACTCTTAATCGATATCAAATTCAATCATACCCAAAACTGGATTAGAACTTGCTTCCACGAGGATAGAAGTAGCTGCCACAAACCTCGGGCTACTAAGCATATAACCGTACGATACATTAAAAAGAATAACAAAATGAAAAATGTAAAAAAACGCTAAACAAACTGTTAACTAACAAGTGAAGGTTAATTGAGTGCTAATAACTGCATCGCAGTCGGGTGTCACTTGCGGTCGTTACTCGTGTAATGTGAAAAGAATCATTATTTATTTTGATATATTCAATAATTACTTATAATTCGTGTACTTTTTAGAAAACATATAAGAATTTTACGTAACGGGACTTGAACCCGCGCCCCTAGGAAATCTTCGAAGCTTTGACCACTAAGCCATATATTATTTTTGGCAAAATTCCCTTGACCTCTAGTATTGTCAACATAAAGTTTTTTGTTTGACAACATACATTTTGTAGACACGTATATTTTGAACACAATAATAATAATAATTTAGATAAGTAAAAAATAATTGCGGACGGAGCCGCGGGCCTGTCGCTAGCAATAACAATTATCTATACGTGCAACCCAAGTATAGGCTTCAGGGGCCGTTCACGATGAGTTAACTATTGCCTTCATTGCTCAAATTTATGATGGTTAATCAAATATTCGCCATTCATACAGAGACAAATCAAAGTCAAATAAATACAGTGTTTCCATAGTAAGTTAGTAACGACACTTATCATCAGCTTCACGTTGTATCCAGCATGCAGAGGGAGCCTACTGTTAAGACACTCCGCTTTCCACTGTCGAATGACCACAAATTGGCATGCTTATAGTGTCATAATTGTGCTTTTGCACCACGACCGGCCTATAGGTTCTGTGGTCTATGGCATATAATATTGTTATCGGTAAATATGAAAAAAGGCCGAAATATATCATATTAACACAAATGGCCCTGTAACGTTACAGGAATAAATGTCACGGCGATACATCAAAATTATAAAGTATTGTATTCGAGAGAGATCTCACATATTACAAGTAATTCCTGGTGCAAGATGTGAGTAAATTGGCCGCTCGGGGCCTCGCTTAGCGCACTTTCCAGACGATTGTTGTTAGCCAGAGCTATCGTAATCAACTCTTTATAAACGAGTATGTAGAGATAGTAGCATATCATCTATATATTTTTTCTCATATTTACGTGGAGAATAATGTTCAGACACTTCGCTCCCCACTCTCCGCCGAATTCTGGAAAGAAGGAATGAAAATATTAATTATTTCATTTCATCGAGTGGGAATCGAACCCACAACCTGTCTTCCTTACAATCAAACCTTGTGCCTAGAGCCGTGACTGGGCATTAAATACTAGTATTATATTTGCATTTAAAACATTAACAAAATGTTTAAGTTATTTATTTGTAAAATGTTCTAAATTATATTCGATTATGAATCATCGTTACTTTTAGTACAAATCGTGTAAAAAAATCGGAATAAATAAATATTATTGATATTATCTTAAAAGTATATGTGCTGTGTGGTATAATTCGATATAAGTACAGGCTAACATTTAAGCAGTGTATTAATATACACTTAGGTGTAAGTAAAGAATAAGTATTTTTTTTTTGTTTTGTACCTATTAGAGGATATATAAAATAAGATTTAGACCGAAAATACTCATATTTTATTATATTTTTTAGTTTCACGTATATAGTTGTGATGACTGAAGGAACCTAGTGTTAAGGCACTTTATAGTATAATGCGTGTTGAGTGGCGGAACTCAACGCCGCGCTATGTCTTGATGCCAAGGTGCGGTAATGTAAATAATTCATTGCAAAAATGGCAAAAGTTTACAAAAAAATATAGTAATAGAAAAGTTGAAAGATAAAGGAATGCGTCGTAATAATGCAAGGGCCGTGTACTGATATGCTGTTTCGGTTTATGTACACGTTCGCTTGTGCGTGGTACAAGTGAATAAAATCTATATTTATGTGAAATTATTCAAAATCAAATTCAAAATATTCTTTATTCAAGTGGCCTGTTATAAGCTCTTTTGAATCGTCGAGTGAACATATAAATAAAAAGCTACCACCGGTTCGGAAGGCAGTTTTGTCTCCTAAGAAAGAAAATCAATCCAGAATAAGCCACTTTACATTTCGTATGGTGCATTATATTTATTATTATTAAATAATAAATATAATTTATAATTATTAAATAGGCTTTAAATTAGCCTTTTTCTTTAGTATTTAAATTTAATAAACATTTTGATGGGGACATTTCTAATATTAAATCTTTACAATTAACATATCTGCAGGCGTTAAGAAATTCTGTACTATAAAATATAAAAAAAATATGTACTTAGCAACTTAAAAGAAAAACTTGTACCACAACCGATCCAATATTGGAAAATTGCCTAAATGATTGAATAGCGCAAAGGGCGCTATAGTGGCGTGCGTGGGAAAACAGTTGAGTTTCCACGCGAGGCACACCTCTAACAAGCCTCCTGCGTTTGTAAATTGAATATAGATAGGTTATTTTAATTTATTTTCGCGTTTTCTAGTTGTGTATTGTGCTTGGTAAGAGTATAATTTATTCTAAATGTCAGTAACTTTATTATATACTTAATAGATGAAAACGCCCAATTTATATTATGTATCTGTTTGAAGAATAGTACTAAATTGTATTCGATTTTATGTAATAAAATGATGAGATTTACATCTCATTAGCTATATATGAAAATTTATAAAAATATTAACGTAGCGAAATTTGAACCCACAGCTCTTGGAATCGTCCAAGAGTTGTGGGTTCAAACCACTAAGCAATGTGCTCTCTTATTTATGTTGTCAACATTTGGTTGAGATTGTTAAATAATCTATTTATGAAGGGAAGGCATTTCATCATGTTGATATTTTCCGAAGTAACATACATTTAAAAAAATATATTATATTGTTTTCACAATTCAAAATGTACAATTTACAACACATCGTAAGTATCGCGTGCGCATTTTTATTAGCTAATAAGCGCTAACCCACTCATTGATTTTGCCGTTTTGTGCCACTTACTGGACCCTTGTAATGCCTTGTATTATTTTATTTAATTTTTTACATTTTTCTTCATCTTTCTTCACGTGGGAATTTTAATTTAGACCGAAGCTATTTGTATGGAATTTATAAAGAAATTGTATTATACCTTACTCATGTGTGAATATATATAGTTACGTATTTGAAAGCTTTCATATATTGTACACAGTTAATAAATTCAAAATTCTCTTTTAGTTTTATTAAGATTTATTATATATAAGAAATATTCAATATTTTTTATATTTTCTCGCTCTGGTAACGAGTCAAAGAAGAAAATAAAACAAATTAAAAACTGCACGCGAAGCAAGATGCGATCACTAACTTATAATGAAACAGTAAAATCAATATACTTAACGTAAAAATTTATAGCTAAAAATATATCTATTATTCCAATAACTGAATAAAGATGTTTATGATAATAATATTTGACCTTTCTTAAAATTGCCATATTGAACAATTTGGTCTCATTTCAATTATCTTTTAAGGTCGAAATACAACATTTCAAAATATTAAAGTCGAATGAAGAAAATTAAAATACTCAGCGATCAATTTGAGCCATTTGTTATAATCTAATTGTGCGGAAATGAAGCCATGGCCAATTTTAAATGTGGTTAAATACGTAGATTATTATTTTTTTTTTTGTACGATTGAGTCACGGAAGCTACAAATTCTCTTTAGCTTAGGTAAATGTTAGAAAGTATAATTAAATTACAAGCTATATTTCCTTGCTTTTCTCGCCTACTTTCATTAAGATTTAACAATCGCATTTACTTAACAGTAAAAAATTTGCAATAAATCTATTATTTTGCAAGAATATAAAAATATAATACAGTATAAAAACAACGATTATATTCAAATATCGATAAAATATATATGCTAATTAAATAACTGGTGTCGAAAATATTTAATGTGCAACAATTTGTCAATTGCCGAGGAACATCGAGACGTTATCGGCATATCGATTATCGTTATATCGATTATAGATATATCGATTCGTTACGGTTAGAATAATAATTTCGACAGGTTTACCATTTATAAGAAGATTTATTAACGACTCATATTGGTTTTAATGGAGGCCCATTACATTTATCTGGACGTTTTCGTGTTATTTTTATGTTTTATCACAATAATTTTACTTATAATTTCATTTTGTATGTGTGTATGTGTTAACTTTGTTCACATATGTTATAACTAACTATTCAACGCAATTATATTCTCTTGATGGCAGAGCAAAGTAATTATAAAAGGCAGTAGGGTTTTACCAGTATATTATGTAATATAAAAAAAATATTTGCTACTATTTTATTTTTTTTTACATTTACCAAATTAAACTCTTAAATTAAAGGAAACTAGCGTATGACTGCAATCCCGACAGGTTGTGGTTTCGATTCCCACTCGAGGAAATTAAAAATTTTATTTCATTTCTAGATTCTATTAACGAAGCCAAGCGAAGCATTGAGTTCCTCCACTCAAAACGCAAAAGTAGAGAACGGAAGATACTTACTGGAAACATATTGGGAACGGGAAATTAACACAAGTTTCCCAGGTTCCTTCTGTCGTCTACTTTAAAAAAAACACATGAAATATCTCCATACCTAGTTCATCCTAGATGCAGATAAATCTGATATTAACAATTTGCAAAATTAATTAACCGCATTCCGAATGGTTGAAGCGAGACTATTTTAGTCGCCGTACGTCATGGGATCGAAGCTTTTACTACTTTAACCGGTTTTTCATCGTAATCGGTAAAATTAGACACTCAGCAGTCAAGCGGTGTATTTAACCACGTGTCGACGAATGTGATAATGACTTTATCATTTGTTGTGAGAGAGAAAATTATGTTTTTGAAATAGACATTTGTCAGTTAATGTTGTTTTATTTAATTTTAATTTAGTTCGATAACTGAAAGAAAGGAGCCAGCAGATTTGTATTATTCTTTATTTTGTATTTTTATATTGAAGATGTATTTCGGTATCTATAATAATTTTGATCCTTTTTGTTTATCCTATTTTTAAGTAAAAATAATGATTAAAATATAATTGTTTATATCACAATTACATCGTCAATGCAAATTAATTGAAAATATGAATATAATTAAGGCCGTTGTAGTGCAGCGGCAGTCTGTAAGCGCAATGGTAGGGAGTTACATTCTCAATCATTGAGGAAAGAGATTCCTTACTTTTGTAAGGAAATGAATATGATATGGAGAAAGTTTTTGAACTCTAGTCTCTCTACCTAACTTCCCGTAACCAGACAAATCAAATAAATTTAAATAAATTATAGATATTATATTACGTTATAAATATATGTATTCCAAAACTAAAATGTAAATATATTTCCAGGTTCGATCAAGGCAAATCAACGAAAGGCGCGAGCAAGCTCCGGCGCGACCTGATCAACGCGGAGATCGCGAACCTTCGAGATCTGCTGCCGCTGCCGCCGTCGACAAGACAGCGTCTGTCCCAGCTGCAGCTTATGGCGCTGGTCTGTGTTTATGTGCGGAAATCGAATTATTTTCAACAAGGTTTGATACTGTTACTTATGTAGTATAACTAACATATAATAAAAACTGAGGCAATTTGTAGCGCGGGGAATTAATTAATATTTTAATTTCTTTGCTCTGTTGTCGATGCAATGCGTGGCGCTGAGTTCCGCCATTCAACACGAAATGCTTTCAAATTAACCGGAAAATAGGGAACAGAGTATCATAGCACTAGATTTTCTTTGTCTAAAGAAAGTTATAGTCAATATATAGTTTTTATGACTTTGAGATTTAACACCGAAAAGAAAAACTGGTTAAGTGCGAGTTAGACTCTCCAATCGATTCGGTATTATTATTTTTTCTATAAAATATTAAAAAAAAACACTTTTCTACTATAGACTTAAATGTAAAATATTAATTTCATCCTGACACCTACTAGTAAATCCTTCATATAAACGATCTATGCGTATATGTACATTTAATATATAACCGATTATACAAAAGAGTATAATTGCATTGCTTCTATTATGCCTATAACGATACCCGGTACTTCACCATGGCGCGTCAAAAGTCCATAGGTTATGCCAGCATTAGGGCTTATCTGCGAGGAAGATCAACTCTTAAACGGTTTTCTTGTGAAGTAATGTTGTATTACCGACTCGTAAATAATTCTGTAGACTTCAACAATATAGATAAGTATTTGGTTTATTTCAATATTCTATATTTCTACTTCTTTCATTTTTCTTTAATAGGTAACAAGCGTAATATCTAAGCTGACGTGACAAATTTATTTAAATTCAATTCATATAGAAGTGTAGACAAAGAAAGCCTAATTCTGAAGTCTTTGCGTGTTGAGGTGCGGAACTCAACGCCGCATTTTGGGCGGCTCGACTGGGAATCGAACTCATAAGCTGTCGTGTCTACAGTCATACTTTCTGCCCCTGCAGTGGTGGCACTGACCTCAACTAAACATTTGTATATCAAAAAACAACATATTTCAAATGAAACGCATGTAATATTTTATGACTACAACTAAATATATGTATAAAGTACGGGTCATAGCACTGGACAGACAGTGACAGCCCTGCACGCGTGTTAGATATTAATTTATGCACGGTTTGTTAGGGTAAATAGCTGCCGACGAGGCATAATGCCGACCAAACACCCAAAGGTCATAGGAACGTTGAATTTTATTATTGAAAGTGTTATTTCATTTTAATATTGAAATTAAAATAAATTAAAGGCAGAGGGAATTTAGTGTTAAGACACTCTCTTCCTCACTTTCCGCCGAATTCTGTTGAGTGGCGAAACTCAACGCTGCGCTTTGCCTCTATACCAGAACGAAGAAACGTAAATATAAATGTAAATAAATATTTATTTGTCTCGAGTTTGGAACGGAGTCGAACCCACAACTGTTTACAGTTACACTTTGTGCTCCTGTGCCACGACTGGCCTCAAAATCTGTTCTTAATATTGAAAGTAATATTAAATTATTTTGTTATTATTAGAATCAACCCGCCCAAGTTCCGATATGCAGTAATTATAGTTGTGGTTATTAATCCGACTTCTAGTCGAGTCAACTATGCGAAATATATATTTTCTAGAGTTCCGTATTACAAATGGCAAAAACGGATTCCTTATGGGATCCGTTGTTGATTTGTCAAGACCATTTATCTTAAGATTGTGTGTAGGTATCAAGCCGAAATTAATATTAATACTCAAGTCTATGGTTGTTTAAAGCACGAAAAATCAAGCTTCCAACCCAACGTGATGCATTTATGCATAAATTTTGCTGCATTTTGATGAAATTCATCGCTTAATTCAAATCTATAAGATACTTGTTTATGAAATTTGACAGGAAGTAGAACTTATGAAATAAGTCTCCATCTAATATTTCACAAAAAAAAAACATCACAAACCTATTTTTGTAGTTCCGAAAATTTCCGAAAAATATAGTGATTATTTTTATTTAGTTTCATAATATGGAAAACGGTGTTAACCTACAGTGTTATATTTTATATATGATGTGCAAGAAGCACATAATACAATAAAATAAATGAAAATACTTAAGTAATTGCCAATAACATAGATCGTAATTTGAAATTAGTTTTAATAACAGTCAAAATTTTTGCAATAAGTATATTAATTAAAACACACATTGCCATTGTGAAGTATATATATATATATATATATATATATTATACGTATGTAGTTAAGAAATATTTTTGACTATAGAAATCAATCACCCAAACTAGTTGTTAAACCCTGTGCCTTTCTATCAGAACCATTTAACCATCAGCCAGTTAGCGCGGTTTCCTTCAAGCTCAATTTAACAGATTACCACAAGGTCGCATATCGTACCTAAATATCGATATGCACGCTACCATCAAAACGCAGCCTTGAACCGATCGAACCGAAAATCGATAATTACGTAACGAAATCGATGTTCTCACGATTCGAAATACAGTTACAGTTATCCTTACTGGTGGTTTAAACAAATGGTTTCGCTTTTGATAGGAAAATTAGAGAAAATTAGCGAGTTCGAGCGGCTACCGTCTGATTGTTATTGGCACTAATGGTGCCCGCCGGGAGTCGAACCTGGGAGAGTGGTGTCACGCCCGCCGCCCGCCTGGCCGCGGGGGGTTCACATGGCTTAGGAAGTCTGCGTTTTGAGACAGACACGTGGGGATGCGGC
>JBAIZZ010000135.1:48815-87003 GCA_037355905.1 Heliconius aoede
TATATAATAAAAATATTTAATTATAACAGTCAACATATCTAAACAGGAACTACAAATGATCACAAAAATTTTGACCATTAAATTACCCATCCAATCAAATTCCACCGAGACTAAAGAGATCTCTCTCTCTCTCTCTCTCTCCCTTTCTAGAAGAGACTGGCACGCAACACTAGAGTACAGCACCCACATTCACGGATACCATGAAGCTCAGCCGGACGGCTGCTTATGCAAATCGTATGGGCAATTACTACAAAAGAAATGGTCCTATACGTTCACGAGAACCGTGCGATGCCTTTTGGGGTTCCACTTAAATAAGACCATTGTCTGTCAGTTCGGGTCTATTAGTTGTAGTAGTTTAGACCATGTGTGAATCTAATGTTTCCTTTAGATCTAATAGATTTTGCATGATAAATAAAATAAATAAATCAGCATTGGATCTATGGAGTAGGAGAAATGGAGGTATAAATTTAAATAAATATTTAATTTCTTCTAGTGGAGGTCAAACTCTCAACTAGCCGCGTTTAATCACACTTTGTGCCACTGCGCCACGACAGAACACGACAGGGCCTAGTGTTAAGACACTCCGTTTCCTATTTTTCGTTGAAGTTTGGAAAATACAAGAGAATTGTAATCGACATTCGACGTAATTAAGATGGCATTTGTTGGAACTAAAGGCTTTAAGTTGTATAACGATCTAACCTTTCTCTAGTGTTACACTGTTTCAATGATTACTGTTTTAGCTGTATGTGTATATTGCGTTTGATTAACATTTTTTTTTATTGTGCTTTCATATGAATTATAATATACAAGCCCCATGAAATAGAAAATAAGTAGATACATTTGAAAAAATATAATTATTATAAAAAAAATTCATTTTTGTAACAATCCTAAACCACATGATACCTGTTAAGCTCTTGAGTAATATTTATAGAAAAATAAAAGACAAGTTCAAATCTTGCTGCCTTCTAATTTTTAACAGACATCTGTAAAAGGAGGCTCATTTCGACTGTATTTTTTATATTTGATATAGAACTGATTGAAATACTTCAGAACTTTCTCCGATTTTCCATATAGTCCCTCGGTCCATTTCAAGTGAAGTTTTTCTGTAAAAAAATTTTTACACGTTTTCTAATTAAATATTTTTCTAATATAAACAAATAAAAGACAAAAAAAATATTTTTTTCTTCTTTTCAAAACAATTACTTCAAAACGTCACAATTAACTAAACAATTTTCAAAAATAATCTACAATTTTTAACCACGACCATTTATATATATATATATATATATATATATATATATATATATATACAAACCCTTCCACCGTATCACATACAAGCTGACAAACTGGCAGACCAGCTAACTGCAGGTTTATTTAAAGCGAGGCAGGTGGCTGCTGGTTAAATTGAGATGTTCGTTAGCCCATAATGGTATGTATCTCGTCAATCTCGCGCAGTTATTTCTGTCGCCCGCCAATATTACTTATACATACGAGTAGGTAGTGCCGCGTGGTGGGATCGGGTGCGCGCCCAAGCCTCTTATTTTTTATGTGGACGTGCATTCTTTGAATTTCATTTGAGTTAGATTATAATTGATTCTACAAGTATTTAGACTGTACCTTTAAGTAACAAAAGGCGTAAGTTACTAAGATTTTAAAAGTTATAGAATATTGAGCTTTATTGTGTGTCCTTAACTGCAATTTATAAATGAATATTAAACATTCAAAATCATTATACTAGACTATCATCAATAATTTTAGAACTCGTTAACACACATCTCATAGCCAATAAAAACCTTAGAATTGGTAAAGATCGTTCATTCTCGAGTATTCCCGCTAAATGGTAGATTTGATGCATAAAATCCACTGAATTAGTAGCGCTATTCGGTACTCTGTTTTTATGTCTTAAAAGCTTTCACCCACAGCTTTGTTACCTACCGTCAAATGGAAATTACTAAAATCTGTGTGTGACACTTGATACATTTTAATTAAGAGAATATTCTAATCACAATGCAATATTGAAACGATTAAAACGATTATCAGAATATAATATTATATATATTCCATTACTCCGTTATGTATACACCATTACGTGGCGTTGAGTTCCTTCACTCAACAATGCCTCCAGAGTTCTGTGGAAAATGGGGAGCACAGTTTCTTACCACTAGGATTAGATGATATCCACTAGGATTAAATATTCCGTTTCAATACAACCTCTTACACGAGGCTTCCCCTGTATCTCTCATTTATGATCAAGTGAAATAAACAAATGTAATTAATTGAAAAGCATTTTCTATCATGATATTTTGATTCCAGTGGACGACAGTCCTATATAAGCAGTACACAGAACTGATTAGCGAGTGCATTTGAAACGATACCACGGGCCTTAATTAATTAACTTGGCCGTGACGACTCTTGCTCTAACTTACTCTACGTAAGTGCTATTAAACTTTGAATAAGACAGATTTACGAGACACTAAATTATAAAATATATAATTGAATTGCAGTTTATTTGTTTGTTTTATAAAGACTTGGTTTTTTTTTAATGTAATATTTGTATTTATTGGTAGAATTACAAAATATTTCGAACGCCTAAGTACATTTATAAGTATAGAATGTCACATTAGGCTGCGGTTTGGTGTATAATTATCCATTTGTATGATTAATAAGTATTAAAGATACTGGAGGTAGGTCATGCCGGCACGTGTAGCGCGACGGTTGTAGGTTCGATCCCCGCTCAAGAAAGTTAAATGTTTATTTACGTTTATATTTCCATTTCTTCGCTCTGGTGTCGACGCAAAGCGTGACGTTGAGTTCTGGCACTCAACACACAATGACTCTAAAAATGGGGAACGGAGTGTCAAGACACTAGATTCCCTCTGCCTACCCCGCTATGTGCGGGATACAGCGTGAATCTGATATATATTACCAATCATTTAACAAACATTCGACACAACAAAGTATAAAATGACTGAAAGTCACAATTGAATATGTAAATACTATATTTAATCACTTTAATGGCTCTTCGTGTGCACAAAATAATCTGTTCGCTCAACAAGCCGCGTTAGAATCAGTTAGGGGCGTATCAGAAGTACGTGAGCACATTTGTACTGAAATATCCGGACCACTCCGGCCCATTATATTTCTATTAGATAATTGCAAATCTTCGTCTTAGATAATGTGTTTTCTGTTGGTTTCATGGTAATTCACTTGTGTTTATGAAAAAACCCGGTGAAGTGCGAGTCGGATTGGTCAACCGAGGGTTTCGTACCTATTTCTAGATTGTAGGTTACGAGGGTTACAGTTGTACGGGAAATACAAATCTTAAATTTGACAAGTCTTAGATTCCGATCGTGTTCACTCGTTTTGTTTAAAAATGATTTTTCAATCTATTTTTTTCTATGTGTTCAGTTATATTGTATGTTTAATATATATAACTGTAGACCTAAAAAATAAAAAGAAATAACACAAGGTTCTCTCTACCTACGATGGTATGAACGGGAAACCGCGTAAACCTAAAAAATATATAATATAAAAGTTTTAAAACAGCGCCAAGTAGTTTCTACAGATGTTATACTAATGTTAAAACAAATTACTTTTTCAAAGATATTTTATCACAGATTTAAGCTATTATATTTTAATCCATCCTCTTTTATAGACTTAGAAAGTATCTCCTTACACTTCGCGGCGGGTCCATTAGAGTCTGGATTTATTCTATATCTAATCGATATAATCGGATGGCCGCCGCCCGGTTATTGTTTATCGATATTTCAAAGGCCTAGAAAGTATCGATAGAATCGGTTAATTACAACAATGTATGTTCCTTAAGTGGCCGGAGTGACATCGATTTTTTGACAATGGCTAAGAATTTCACTGACGGCATTAGTATCGAGTAATCGATTATACTACACAGATAACAAATTGTGATTGATGCTAAATACGTAATACGAGATTGCATGTCATCATTGTAACGTTAGCTTCGCTCTTAATAAGCTCTTTCTAACACAAAAACCACATTGTTTCTAAATTACGAAACTTGAGTGGATAGATAACTGAAAAAATATTAAACATATTAATATTAAAGATTAATATTAATATTTCTAACGTTTGTTTTATTTATGAAATATGTCATTTGAAATTGTGAAAATAAATTAATTATATTTAAAAGTACATTCGCATGTATTATAAAATAAAATTTGTAAATACCTACGTCAACATTTGGAAAAATATAGTCAACGAATATAGAAAATACAAAAAAAAAACAACTAAATAGAGAAACCAATTGTAAGCAAAGCCTAGAAATAACCATAGTATCAAAATACGATCCACTACAGATTTGTATCGCACTGAGTAGGTTGTTTAAATAGTCGATTGTTCGAATTATATTTGTCTCCTTCTATTTAATTTAGAATTTCTCCGAGTTCACCGTTATGGTGGATGCTGGTACATATATTTTTAAATTATATAATATAAATAGTATTCTTTAAAATATTAAGTAATTTATGGCATATATAAATATACTTAAGCTTTCTTATAAAAATTTTAGCTTTCTCTTATATAGAGAAGTCCCCAGTCCTGTATTAAACGGTCTATTTCCCGATCTCCTCTTTCTACCAAATTAAAATCGACAGTCAAATAATATGTAAAAATTTAAAAAATATCTAAAAATATATACTATTTTAAATTTGCACTGCAAACAATATTGACATACTCTCGCAAATGTAAAACCAGCTCAAGAACTGGCTTTTCACCAGAAACGCTACAATTTCTTATGGATCGCAAGACATTATGTTACTATTAACTGTTTTATGGAAACCCGTGGGTGTGTAATGTCATACCAAATGACAATACAGTCTACATACGCTATATGTATGTGATTTCTTGACTCTCACTTAGAAATTGATATGATCATTATACTTATCGTTAAGCTTAGAAAGTTATCTAATTCTAATATTAGAGTATTATTAAAGATATATGATTGTGTTGTATGTGATATATTTTCTTTTTTTTTGTATATGTAAAAGTTATTGTAATAAGCCGTTTAAACTTAGCTGCCATTAATATCAATGGCAAAATTATCTTTTTATAAATGCGCTTGCGCGCAAAAACAACAGTAAATCCTATTATTTCTTTTTCACATTTTATTTTATTACAGTTTTCAAGCGGTTTGACATCAACCATCAACCCTCAACAGCACCAAATTTTGGATTTTCAAAGGTAACTAACTTTAAGTTGAATATTTTATTTGAATAGAATCTTAAGTGCCAGAAAGAATTATTAGCTTAATATAACTTTAACACATCTTAATGTTACAATATTAGTGAGTTCTTTCATAAATATATCTAAAGAAATAACTTCAGAAAGATTTTACTGTACAATTCTCGTATTTCCCACGCCGCATGTTTTGTACAAATTGGTACGCTTTATCATTGTCCGTCTCGTTCTGACATTTAGCTTTATAATAAAAACGAAAGAGATAAAATCAATACAGATTTATTTCAATTCGAGTAAACTACGTTATTATATGGGCGTGGCTCCTTAAACCCTCTTATTAACTTCGATTTAGGGATCTTTGAGTTTAAATTTAAAATACTTTTACGAATACAGATTTAGGTTTTCTAAATATCTGATAATTTATATTTATTTTAACAAATATATTTAATGAAATAAAAACAGTAAATAATTAATAGAATTTTAATATATTATTTTTTATTATAATATTTTAATTAATTAACACAATGTCTGGTATTGTATTTCATCATTCATCTTTTTCTTTATTTTCTTTTACAATACATAAAAATACTTATTATATAAGCGATATTGTTACATAGGTTTACTTACAAGTAATTTTTAAAACAATCTTTGAATATACAAATAATGACAAAAAGTATGCTGCAGTGGCGCAGCGGCACAAGGATGTAACGCGATGGTTGTGGGTTCGATCCCCACTCGGGGAAGTGAAAGATTTATTTAAATATCCATTTCTTGACTCTGGTGTTGGGTTCTGCTACTCAACACGCAATGCGTCCAGAGTTCGGCAGAAAGTGGGGAATGGAGTGTCTTAACATTAAGTTCCATTTGCCTACTCGGATGTGTGTGGGATACAGTGTGAAGCTGACAAAAAATTATTACATAAGAATACCTACGAAGCATAAGTCTTAAGTGTAAATAATAATAATAATAATAAAATTACAATAAGCATAGGCCACATCGGTACCTATAATGAATTTACAAGAAGAAACCCACGAAATTATCTAGTATACGGATTTAACCACTGTACTATGAGCTACACTACTAAATATTTATAACAAATACAATTTCATCCAATCGCAGTTAAACGGTTATCAGTTCTGAATACTGATAAAATATGAAATCTTAACTTTCAAACATGGTGTGAAACTAGTATCAGCGTATATCACCGCAGTTTACTGTTATAGCGGGCCTACAATGCCTATATCGTTATAGTTATTGTGAAAGTGAAATATTTGAATATTTGATTGAAATTTATTGTACAGAACAATTCGCAGCTACGATAGGGCTTGGCTATCAAAAAATATGTAGATTTAATAAAATTACCCACTTATATATACAGTTTGATAGTGTTTGCTAGTGAGTTGACACTGAACTCGGGTCATTAGACCCGCGTTGGCGGCGTTGAGTTCCGCCGCCAAATTCTTAACAACAAAAGATGTTATACAAACTGCGAGATAAACTTACTAGATTTTATTTATTGCAAATAAATTGAATATAATCTATGATAGTATTAAAATATATTATATTATGTAATATAATTTGTAAGAAACTTTTCAGTAAATAATTCTGTAGTCTCACCAGTTCGTTCAAGTAAGTTTGTAAAACAAAGTAAATTTTATAATGTGAGTTAATTTTAAAATACTTAAAAATATCTCAATTTTCTAAAGCTATACTAGAGAAATATCTCATATCTCTATATTGTAGATATTTAATATTTATTTTTTTCTCAGGCACTGAACGGCTTCTTGATGATGATGACGCAGAATGGGAAACTGTTATACATATCGGATAACGCTGCAGAATATCTCGGACACTCTATGGTAAGTAAATTGAGAAAGTTTACCTTATATTTTTATATATATCTCCTGAGGCTTCTATATTGTAAAAATGAGCTTTGTTGGTTACGATTAAATATATAATACGTTTGTTTCCGTGTAAGGAAAAAATTGTTGAAGTAAAACGGTTAAGTGCGAGTCGGACTCTCGCACTGAGGCTTCCGTACAAATTTCAGAACCGTAGGTCAATGGGAATTGATGAGCTTTTTAGTTGTAGTAATCATACAAAAATTATATAATATGATGAACTATAAATGTAAGTTCGTAGTGACTTTTTTTATGATAGATATAATTTTATTTTGACTTTTCCAATTTTTTCTTTATTTGTATTGTCATGGGAAATAATTACTCTTTAGGTTTGTAAGCGGTGAATTTCATACAAAACTTATATGTTTGAATTACGTTAACTTAGCATAATTATGTGTTTAAAGGGACCATAGACCTGAATATTAATTTCAGCTGTAATTTAACCTATACGCCAACTCGAGGTAAATGATCTTGCCAGACAAACAGACGGACAATAAAATGATCCTATAAAGGATCCTGAAAACATTATGAGAAGTGTAAATGTCTATATTTAAGTAGCCTACTGTGAAACGAATTACCGACCTCAGACGATATCCTCAAGTGTCAAAATGACACTTCTCCCACTCTCCGTTTCCGTACATATAAACAAAAACTAACTCTACTTATTACAACAATCTATTAATATAACATCAAAAAATCAATATGAATCGTTTAATTTTCAAAGCCGGTGCCGGTGCCGGTGCCGGTGCCGGTGCCGGTGGGTCGGTACAAATAGTACCAGTGACCCTAAATCGTTAGCCGCAGAGTGGATAAATTAATCACTCCGTTTTATTGTTCGCCGCGCCCGCACACCGCCGATACAGGTTGATTCATACACTTTGTTTTATATTCATTAAATATTTGTCTGTTATTGTTCTTTATTGAACGTTCATTATAAATGTTGACAGTTGGACTTTATGATATTTTTTTTTTATTTTTATTTCTTCGCTCTGGTGCCGTTCAAAGTGCGGTAGGTTCTGCCACTCAAAACGTAATATCGTTCCTGTAATCGGTTTAAAATGGGGATCTTCTTAACAGGGAGTGTCTTAACACTAGGCTACCTCTGCTCTGCGGGATACAGAGTGAAGTTGATAAAAAAAATAATATGAAAATGTATTTATATTGAAAAAAAATATAAGCATTATCGAAGTCCTATTATTATTGGATATATTTTTTTATAAATTTGCCTAAAAATATATATTTTTTTATATTTTAATATAAGGAGCCACTAAAAATATATAATATAAAAATGAGATCGAAATCCATATTCATTGTATTTAGCCACAAATTTCCTTTTTTCTAATAATATGTATAAAAATCTAGTCTCAACTAAAGTGGCAAAAATTGAACAACCTGTATTATATATACATATGTATACAAAAATTTGGCGGTCGGTCTGTGTGAAACATGCTACCATTGAGTAGAGATATCCGATCAATACATTCATATTGTGATTAATAACCTTTACGCTAGCGTTGGCACAATGAGCGACATTGGAGAGATAAGTCTTCAGATATTGTATTGTTTTTTTATTTATATTTTGTTGTGGGATATTGAATGTGTAGGTAAATCTTGGATTAAATAGTATACGTTAGTTAATATAGACGTGGCATGAAAACATTTATAAAATATACCTTAAACAATATTTTTTCTAGATGGGTGGGGACAGGTTGTGGGTTCGATTTCGACCAAAAAATATTCTAAATGAAATAGTATATGCTTTCATTTCCTCGCTCTAGTTGAGTTCCGTCGATCGACACACAAATCATTCAGAATTCGGTAGGAAATAGGAAACGGAGTGTCTTGACACTAGCTTCCCTACTAGGTAGACACCTAGTTAGTTAGAAAACCAAAAATTGTCTTGTCTTTTTATATCAATTGAAGTAAAACACAAATGCAATAGTTGATAGGAGTTAGTAAGAACGTTTATAGATCCATCGGTTAGATTGGCCGACATTTTGTTTTGATAGAAACAGTTTGTCAGATGTCGAGAGACTGAGATAGTCTGTCGAATAGCGATACGATATCGGTGTTATTTGAAAAATTGTTACACAAAACCATGTACTTTATGACAATATTTTTCTCTCTTACTAAGGTAAGAGACAAAAATATTGACATAAATATTGTTATAAGTACATAAAATAATTATAATATATTTGTATAATAAAATTGTAATTGAAGCCAGTTGGAAACGGAGTATCTTAACACGAGGTGAACTCCGCCTACCCTGCTGTGTGCGGGATAGAGCGTGAAGCTGATTTTATTTTAACGACAATGCCAAATACATGAAATAATATTATTATTATTAAAAATATATATATATATCTCAATCTCATACTTTAAACTATCGTCTATTTTCCCACGATCTCGTTCTTATGAGACCGTAATGTAATGATCGATACCAATCATTATTGTAGTTTAAATTAATATTATTTTAAACTCTACTTTCACGTAAATATAGTTCATTTTTCATTACTTTCTCTGGAGTCGTCTAAGCGATATTTTATTGTTATTTCACAATTAAGATTAATGATAAGATTTTATAAGAAATAAGTACTTAATCCAAACATCTATTTAAAAACAATGTGGGTTTTAAGTATGGTGTTTAGAGCGGGAAATTACTGTGGAAGTAGGACTTCACATAGATGTTAAAAGTTTTTTTTTTTTGCAGTAAAAACTTATTTAATATTGGGCAAAGTAAATATACCAGCTTCACATTTTTTCCAACAGAATATACTTTGGGTGTATTGACATCCAAAAATATTCAATTTTGTCGATTCTCATATATTATAAAGCAGAGAATTCTATTTTTTATACAGATTTTTTTTTTTTAGTTTCTGTCGGCTATAAATATTGCTATTCAAGTCCTATACTCCGTTTATGTAATCATTAATACATAAAACTAAATTAAGATTTAAATAATGTTAAAACAGAACCTAAACTAGAACTAACCCTAGAATGTTAACATTTAACAAACACAATACAATAAAGCCATAACGGTTTAACTCACTCATACAATACCTGCCTACCATGATGCCGAGTATACTTCCTAATTGCACCCCTCGTACTTCCCTCGAACCACACACGTCGTCGAGCCATAAACAATAAACAGAACGCACAATTGAATATGCAAACGAAATAATAATCATAACCGCAACGCTTCGTCGCTAACCTGCCGATTTCTTCATGTAAATCATTAGAACCTTTGTTATTTAACCGACCACCGTTAAATGAACCACAAATCTAATACTCCCCCCCTCGATACAATGTAGATAAACCTATATCCTGTGTAGGGGGGGGGGGGGGGGGGGGGGGAGCCAGGGAAGGTCTTATGATAGTGGATGGATTCAAACGAAGCTTGGGCCCGCGGCGATACAAATTTATCATTTGTATTGTGTAACCTGTGTTTCCTTATCGCTGAATGGTTTATCGCGGTTTTCGGTTTTACACGTCTCTGGGTGTTATACAGCTTATTCGTTTCGCGATTGACGTTTGAGATTAAATTACTTATATTGAGTCTGCGTTATACAGTATTGAACGATACGTTATAGAATTGATCTAAAGCTTTTTTTTTAATTAAAATATTTTTATATTAATCATTTTTTTTTTATTAAAATATATTTGAGATCAAGCTTGGTGCAGCCGTGCAATTGTAATCGCGACATGTTATAGGTTCAATCTCCACCCGAAGTCTCTGCCTTAAGTGGGAATCTAAAGTATCTTAATGAAAACTTAAAATTAAGTTTCTAGGTTCTCTCTACCTACCCTGACATATACATGGTGTAGCTTAGAAGCTAAATAAGAACATTTGTGTTTTTATAATTATTTGGTAAACTATATGAATACGAGTAAGTATGAGATAGATCTACCACACAAAATGAATAAGCAATGTTTTCGTTTTATTTTTGAAAGTTCATTGTTAAGCTTAAAGCTCTCGTAGCATACATAGCCTTATAACCTTTAAAGTATTTCCGGTGCATACATTCCACATTAAAAGTATGTATCATGGCCAATGAATTTATGTTTCCTCTATCATGACAATGTTGACAAAAAGATCAGAACATTTTTTTTTATTGATTAATATAAATAAAAATCAGGTTCACGCTGTATCCCGTAAGCAGAGGGAACCTCATATAAGATACTCCGTTCCCCACTTTCTGCCGAATTCTGGAGGCATTACGTGATGAGTGGCAGAACTCAACGCCGCGCTTTACCTCGACACCAGAGCGAAGAAATGGAGATATAAGCCTAAAAAATATTTCACTTCCTCGAATGGGGATTGAACCCACAACCGCCGCGTTACAGTGACGCACTTGCGCCGCTGCACCACGACGGCCTTTTTATTGATGATAAAAATTATTTTTCTAGAAGAATAAATACGAAGAACAAAGTGACATGCCATTGTCTAGATTTTTCCACATTAATGTTGGCTTCAATGGTCGTTGGTAATACTTTAAAACAATTAATTTCTTGTAAAATTAGATAACAATTAAAATATGACATTCAAACCTACAATCATCGTGTATAAATAGATAGTCATCTTATGTATACTAGATGTCACGTACTGTTAATATTATACCTTAGTTTAATATATTAAAAAATAACATAAAATACCATGTTACTAATTATTACAAATTTTTAACTATCATTGAATATTTTTAATTTTCTTTAAGATATAGAAAATAAATGAACAACAAAAGGCACATCTGCTAACGTCAACAACACTAACATCATGCCAAGGTGTGGACCACAATAAATCATACATAGACAAACATTAATTTGTAATACAATTACGACAGTGCTTTCGTTTCTAACATTAATCTACAACAGGCGTATTAAAATAGCGGCCTCTAAATATATATATAGTTTAAATAGGAACACTTACATACTTGTAAAAACAATATTATGAAATATTCTAAATTTCTTCTCGAACCAGCAGATATATAGACAAAAGGATAAATAAATAATCTGAGCTTTCAATTTATTTTATTTCCAATTTATTTAAATGTAATAATAGACATTTCATTTATAGATATTATATGTGGAAATATTACAAATGATGTAAATACAAATTTATACTTTAAATATTATAAAATTCTATGATATCCTTCAAAGCTCCAGAGACGCGCCGATTTCGTCAAGTTTTATCACAACGAAGAAACTATACGTATTTTTTGTCATATTCACGCTGTACCTGCTGTATTTGTTTTTCATCTGCACGAGAGCCAAGTGTTAAGATACGCCGCTTTCCACATTCCGATTTATATATTAAATTAAGTAAAAATTAAAGTAAACTTAAAGCAGCTGTATCCCGCATACAGCAGGATAAACAGAGGGAACCCAGTGTTAAGACATTTCGTTTCCCACTTTTTGCCGAATTCTGGAGGCATTGCGTATTGAATACCAGAACTGAACGCCGCACTTTGCCTCAACACAAGAGCGAAGAAATGAAAATATTAAATATTTCCTCGACTGGGTATCGAACCTACAACCTTGTGCCGCTGCGTCAGGACTAGTCTATAAAATTTGAATCGTATTTTTCTTTTAGTTTGGGCTCCCCTGATCCTCACAACATGTCCAGAGGCCTATTTATTTGTCCGTACGTTTGTAACGAGTGTGATTGACGAGTGTAATATGTTAATTATCAAAAAAAAACTTATGCAAATATTCATATGATTAATTAACTATATAATACAGTAGATAATATAAAGTAGTTACAGTCAGCCAAACGAAGTTGATTTATTATTTGCTGTAAATGGTTGGCTGGCTCAGTTCAGAAGTAGGTGGGTTTTCAAATTTTACTTTAGGGACACTTTTATGCTCTAAGAAATATCATTTCACTAATTTATTAAAAAAAAATTATAATTTTTCGTAATTATAAGTTATCATTCTAGATATATTTTTTTCCCAATTTACAATTCTTATCTAAATATAAAAAAAGACATCAAAGCAATAGACATTTACTCTATCAGTCTGCGGTGGGGCCGTTGTTTATCTCCTTTCTGGCATTTCGTTATATTCAATTGAGCCCGGTATTGTAGTCCAAGACCCGTTAGCCCAACATTTAGATCTGATCGACGTGATTGCTGCAGATCATCATCATCTTGTTTACGATTGTAGAGGTTTTTAAATTACAGCGCACTTTCGTTCTGTTTCTGTTGTAACGGTTTTTTTTTTGTACAGTAATTAAATGTGTATTACTTTTTTAGTAATAATTTATATATTATATTATATATATAAATTATTACAAAAAAATATCTATATATTAATAATTTGTTAATGTGGACATTAATAAATTGTGTATACACATACAGACAACAAGACAGTTGTGGCGCAACGACACACGTCGATGATAAATGTACACGTCGATGATGATGATAATATTGTCATGTCTTCGCTCTGGTGGTGAGGCTAAGCGTGACGTTGAGTTCCACTCAACCACTCAACACGCAATGCCTTCAGATTTCGGCGAAATATGGGGAACGGAGTGTGTCAACACTAGGTTCCCTCTGCCCACCCTGCTGTGTAGTGGAAGCGATGAGAAACTAAATAAAATTAAAATACTTACTAGCTGTACTTTATAACATTCCATAAATAATACAAAATAACCAATATTGTCAATTAATATTATCAGCGAAATTTCTCATGAATCGTAATACTTAATGGGGGATACTTAAAATAAATCGCTTAGTTAAGATAATTTTATGAAACACATAATAATAAGTTAAACTTGCCGAGGGCTGTTTGTTGTATACTGATAGATAATTGTTAAAATTACAACTTAATTTTTACTATGTATATCTTCTGTACCAGTTTGTACATTAATATGTTTTAAACACATAGACTTATAGCTATGTGTTCAAAACATTTGAGCATTTGGGCTCAAATTTCAGAACTGAACGCCGTGTTTTTGCTCGTTGTCAAAACGAGGAAATGTATAATATAAAATATTTCGTTTTCTCGTGTGGGATTTGAACCCACAACTTGTCGCGCTTATAGTTGCAAGTTTGTGCAACTATAAGCGCCCGCGTCACCATTACCCTTACTTATAGTCTCAAAAAATTTATTGCATACATTTTCATGTTTAGTAATATAATATTTCTGCATTCACTTACGTATAATTAGTTCACTGTACAAGACAGAAAGTAAATGATATAATAATTTACATTTATATATTATTAGGTACAACGATTAATTAATGATTACCTATATATTGCGGCGTTGAGTTCTGCCACTCAACACGCAATGCCTCCAGAATTCGGCAGAAAGTGGAGAACGGAGTGACTTAACACAAGGTTCCCTCCTTTCCACATTCGAGACGCAATATCTCGGAAAATTTGGCATAAATAGGAAAACGAAGTGTCTTAACACTAAATTGACCTGGCTAACCTGCTGTGTCGGATACATCTTGAAACTATTACATTTTATTCTATTATTATTATTATTCAACATTATTTGATAGTGATCAATAATAGTCTACACTAACAAATAAATGAAACTTTAAAAGCTAAAAGCTCCAGTCATTCAACACAGCTTTACGCCAACAGCTTTATACGAAGCCCGCCAACTAGTTGTATAAAATCAGATAACTTACTCTAGAAGTCATTTAAATAATATCTTGATTAACGCCATATCAATGTATTCATTTTAATTCAGCACGTCAGGTGGCACTCGAGCGGATAATGACATGTATACAGCGACAAGTGGTCTGTGATGTATGGTGACACACCTGTCATCTTAAGTGCCCGAATTAAATAAAAAAAAACGTATGTTTTTAGCTATTATAAATTATGGATAATATCATTAATATTAACAAAAAAATAATATAAATACAAATCTTTTCTACAATCAATATAGTTCTAGTTCTTTTTTCAGTATTAATATTTGTTAGTCCTTAACGTTTTCCCTGAATAGTCTATTTCATTAAATCAATTAAATTTTATTTAAACACTCCATCATTAATTTATGTCATTATAATAATATAGAATAAAACAAAGTACTCTAATTTAGTGTTCATTTCATTAAGTAATCCAAGTTATTTAATCTCTAGTATTTACATTTTGCGCGTCCGCACGCTCTTACCTGCGCAAGCGCACATCCACGTCGCGCCGGACCGCCCGCGACAGGTGGGCGGGGCGCTGTGACACTGACGTCAGATGGGGTCGCACGTCATGTATTAATAGACCACACATTATCTTACTCTCTCTTTATTTAATATATGATTTAGTTATTATTATGATAAGATCAAGAAATATGTTTGTAGTTGATGCAGGTTCGTTGGTCAATTGTCGTTATATAGTGTAGAAATATTAAATTAAAATATTAAAGATAAATAAATATTCTATCTCTTATATATCTCAAATTTGACGTCATTTATATATCTCAACGTTTGAATTAGGGCGGAAAATAAAGAAGTGTGTGTGTGACTCGACTCTCAGTCGCTCTCTACCCTGATATGCAGGAAATAAAGCTGTTTTTTTGGTTTTTTATCTTCTGCATTACACGACGCAGGTGGAAAATATATATACCCACAGATATATATTTTCCACCGCCATAATTCCTCTATTTACTATGCAAAGTCCACCTCCTTAAAAGATAAATATTTCACGAGCACATAGAGCGGCATAACTGAACACAATATTTTGCAAAAATATTGGAAAAAACACTTGTTATTACTTTCTTAAGAAAATACAACAATTACAATATTAAGATAAATATTCAAATAGATTTTATGTTTATTATTTTAAATGTTTTCTTTATAAAGATACAAACGTTGTACGACCCTATCCTACAAGGAAACCTTAGGAAACTTCACCTTACGTCTATTATTTAATTAAACTCACCAACACCGAGGCCAAGTTAATTGAAATTGTTTAATATTTCTAAACAAAGTGTAATACAACGATATTATTAACCCTGTCCAAGTAAAACATCTTATGGACACGAACCGGTAATTACAGTGGATTTACTAGAAATAGGGATCTAGAATATAGTCTACTTGGATAGTTTTGTCAGACCTAAGTCTGTGTTATATTTATATATTTGATAGTCATCTTACTTAAACTATAATTAAACAGCGTATTGCCTACAGCGTTTAACATGTGGTCGGCAAACCAAGGGAAATATAATAGCCTATATACTCGTAGATAATTAATTATATATTGTTGAATTGTATGTAATGTAGGTTTGATTGTACATGTATCTGAATTGTGTCACCAATTACAAATAATACACTAGAACACTTGTTGTCTTGTTTCATTTATTTAGCATCTCACTGTATCCTTCATAGCGGGGTAGACGTTAGTCTCCAACAGAAGCAACTAGATCGGAGAGCTCTGTAAGCTTTAATTTTCATTTTTTCGCTCTAGTATGCAAAGTGTGTTAAGTTCGAGAACTCAAAATGTATCCACCCACCTGAACTGCTATAAAAAATTTGAAGCCTCTTTGGCTCTTTGACCAAAAATGTCAAAATATTACATCCAAACCATAGAACCAAAAGACAAATGAAGAATGATAATTGCGGAAACCAAGCGAGAGGTCGCCGCCGCAAAGACGAAACAAACGCTTTTATTTTTAAAGAGGCGTATACTTAGTGTGATTGCGTCGACATTTTCATCAGTACGCCGACCGCAGAGTATTATTTTAATCGTGGACTGGCACCTTTGTCTTTGGTTGCTTGTGATATTTTAGATATAACGGATACGATTCGGATATTTGACGATCGTGATGTGTAATTAGTATTATGTAAAAAATCTTTGAGTGGCCATTTAACATTTTTAGGTTTTATTTAACAATTAGTTTAATGAATATATAATTATTTATAGTGAAAATCATCTTGATTAAATCCTTATGTTTTTTATACTTTACTTATTATATATACCTACATATGACCAGTTGTGGCGCAGGGGCACAAAGTGTGGCTATAAAACGATTCGTTGTAGGCTCGATCGCCACGTAAAGAAATTAAATATTTATTTAAATTTATATTTCCATTTCTTCGCTCTGGCGTCAACACAATGGGCGGCGATGATTTCCGCCAATCAATACGCAATGCCTCCAGAATTCGGCGGAAAGTGGGGAACGGAGTGTCTCAACACTAGGTTCCCTCTGCCTACCCTGCTGTGTGCGGGATATAGCATGACGCTGATTTATTTATTTTATTTATTATGCAAAAATATTTAAATAAAATAAAAGAAGTTAAGCGTATGACTTGTAAACACGATGGTTACGAGTTCGATCCCCACTCGGGACAACCATTATATTTAAATTGAATTCATTCCCCCGCTCTATACTTGATTAAACACGGTGTTGAGCTTCGCATCTCAACAGACAATGCCTATAAAATTGGCGGAAACTGTTAAACGAAGTGTCTTAG
This sequence comes from Heliconius aoede, assembly GCA_037355905.1. Classification (NCBI taxonomy): domain Eukaryota; kingdom Metazoa; phylum Arthropoda; class Insecta; order Lepidoptera; family Nymphalidae; genus Heliconius; species Heliconius aoede. The sequence continues at coordinate 66,342 of JBAIZZ010000135.1, forward strand.
TTTCTCTCTGCATGCACATTATGCTTAATTTTTTTTTATTCCACAGGAAGATCTTCTAATCCACGGTGACAGTGTATACGACGTGATAGACAAGCAAGACCAGCAAGCTGTCAGGTCAGAGCTGTCTCGAGCGCCCACCGACGGAGAAGACAGAGTGTTCCTCTGTCGGATGAACGTAGCCAGAAACGCCAGACGACAGATGCGGTTCGGTGATCAAAAGGTAATAATTACTAAACAAATAGAAGTTATACTTAGAATAATCAAGCAACGTATATTTTATAATTGTACAGATATTTTATACTCTTAGATAATAGCTAATATTTATTCAACTCAATAGCCTTCTCCAGTTATGGATATTGCAGAACGAAGAGAATTTTCCACTCTTTAGCGTCATTATACAAGTAAAGAAAATTATTTTTCGACGTTTTTCGCGATTTGAACAAAATTTTAAATGACACCGTTTTTTTTTAAAAATATTTATAAAAACTGTTATTACCATACTTTAGTATCGTATCGTGCCTACAGTTATATATTGACTGCGGTAAACAAATCTATAACTTAGGAATATAACGTTAGAACGCCTTAATTGATGAAATAAGAAAATTAAAAGCTACATACGAATATTAATTAATACATTAAAATTGATACTTAGAGTGATTGAAAAGAATGTTCTCGATAGATATTACCACACGTCAGTCAGAGATCGGTTCCGTCCCGATATAATATAAAAATTGATGAGAATATAATTAACAAGTTTGCTTTCAAATCGATTTAGTTCATACATTTATTTATAATCTGTGGTTTTTACCGTTACCGGAATTAAGGATAGTCTTCATACTGTCCTTCATGTACAAGCTTTTAAGCTTATTTAAAGTATGTGATAGTTTAATTAAATCACAATTGTCATAATGAATTCTTCACTTCTTTATTTATATAGAAAACTGTAACGGTTTTATATTTCTCTATCCGTCTAGTTATCATAAAATTGGGTAAAAAAAAATGTTTTAGTTTTACTCCGAACGTTAGAAGGTAGGCAGAGGAACCCAGTGTTAAGACTCTCCGTATATTTATATAATATTGCAACGAACAAAAATATTTATTTCTTCCAAAATAAAATGCTTAGCTGAATTACATATAGGTAGGTCTTTAATTTAATTGCAGGAGAACAATTTGTTGCAAAGAAAAATATTTCATTAACAATTTATAAAAATAACTCCTAAATTTAAAAATATTATTTAAAATGTAAAAGCTTATTTTCCTCACCTTTGACCTTACAAAACAACACCACCATTACCGCACCACCACGGAACTTATCCAAACACCACTATATTTAGACACTCCATAAATACCACCACGGAACCCCGCATCAAGTATATGATAAAAAGGTCAGTTTGACGGACAAATTGAGAGGCATCAATATACTATAGTTATTACTGGTAATTGAATACTCACGTTAGAAAGTGATGGTGTGAAATTTGACCAGTATTCTGTAATTATATCTTGGATCGTAACCTCCGATAAGATGTAATCGTTTTAATGTGTTAGTTATTATATGAAAATAACTTATTGGGTGTGCTAATGTTTGATGCTCGACGGGTGTCTTCTTTAGACGAATCAGCGATCTACCCTACATTTTTGTTAATTGAAATTTAAGGATCTGATCAATTAAGATACGGTTGTAATGTAACGTTACGATAAATAGCAACGTGATCTACCTATTTACAACAGGTGAGTTTTGATTAATTTAAATTTTAAATTTAAAAAAATCAATTGGAGAACTGGGACTAGTCACAGTGTCCCAGTCCCAGTGTGTGCGGGATACAGCGTGAAGCTAAATAAAAACCAGGAAAAGTTTAACAATTTAATATATATGCAAACCAATTCTTAACACAATATTTCCACAAGGCGACACTTACGTGCAAAACACCAGTTACCATCTAAAGAATATTTTAAAACTCTACAGGCTTATGCTTGCCAGTGTCATATGTCTCTAAGGAATTTATATTAGCACGCCCACTCTCAATATGTGGTGTTCAGATAAAGAGGAGAAGACGCGTGGAGTAACAAACAGTCTCGGTCCCAAGTTTATTGTCGCCAATTAATATTCGAGACGCACGTGCTGCTCGCCGGGAGCAGTGCAGATGTAAGACAATACAGTTGGGAGATTTTTTTTTATATTGACTTTTGACCTGTCATAGTGATAACTGTTTTTTTTTGTTACAATATAAGGATGGATAAGGAAAAATGTGAAAATTTATTTTTACAATGTAATTGAAAACTGTAATAATAATTGATTTTTATAATAATTAATGTTATGTAACAGATTTTTCTATAAGTTTACTCTTATTTAATGAAAATATTCAACTGTCAAATATATTGAAACGAATATGTCCGTATTTCAATGCTATATATATATATATATATATATATATATATATATATATATATATATATATATCGTAATATGGATAATTTTGTAATTGTCTTTATTCTATCGAAAGATTTTATTTTAAAGCATGATAAATATAATATAGAGATACTGCCTAAAAGTATATAAGTATATATATTATCTATAATTTTCTGCCCATAATTGCGCATCGTATCTCAAAAGTTCCACTGAAGCGCTAAAATGTCTCACGTCTATCCGCTAATCGCGTGCATATATCATATTAGGAGCACTACCTACGTGCACTGCAAATTACTTCAAGATGTTTTCTAAATACAATAACGAACGTTCGTATGAGGCTATATTTTTTTATCTATGGACAAGCTGAAGTGTAACTAACTTAACTATTTAATATGTGGGTATATCGATTGATTTATTTTTGCTATATAGCTAGCATAGGTAGAGATAATGTAGTGTAAAGACACTCTGTTCTTTTTTCTGTCTAAAATCGACATATTACGTGGGAAATGGTGGAACTCAATGCGCTTTTAGCACAGTGGAGGAATAAATATAATGCCTAAAAAAAGTTAATAAAACACAGTAGTTTTTTTTATTTTTTTTCCATATACCAAAAACATTGAAATTGACATAAAATAAAACCGATTTAAATACTTTTAAATCGGTTTTATTTTTTTTACATTTAGATAAATCAAAAATATCGTAACCGAGTTTAACCTTCAATACAAACTAGGTTTGCTTAAATTACCTATCGCATTAATTCATACAACCGTAAGATCTATGAATCTTTTACCAGGATTTATTTCTTTGAAATTGTATGATAAATATGTTATGTTAATTAGATGTTGAATAATGGTTTCTGTATATTAAGACACTCCGTTCTCTACTTCCCGCCGAATTCTGCAAGCATTGAGTGTTGAGTGCCGGGACTCAAAGCCCAGAACCAACAAACGAAAATTAAATAAAATATTTAAATCGAACCTACAACCCACCGTGTTTATAGCAACACACTATGCCCCTGCACCAACTGTACTAGATAAATACATTATGATAAATAGATATCGAATAATGGTTTCTTTATACGATGTATTTCATAATTGATTTTAATCAGCATTATAATGAAACTGAGGCAGCGAAATGTGCGAGGTGTTAATGGTGTCTTATCACACCTCTCCGTCTGATATGGCAGTCATTACGGCCACACGGGCCTGGGATCATATCCTATCCTATTGTGAAGTGAAGAAAAGCTAACTTAATAATAGGTGTTCTAAAGATACGGAAATATGCTGAAAATTTTATTGTGAGAAGTATTTGGCGAGAAAGATATAGATGACAGCTGGTTCGAATATATTTTAGAGAATTGCTAGTTATGTAAGCATGTTGTATGTAAAAAGCTGTTTATATAGGTTTATATAGAATTTCGAATAAGATAATTAAATTTTCTTGTTCAGTTCTTTAAAATTTGAATATAAATCTTCATACCTTATATTTTGTATCTATTTTAATAATATATTTTTTTTCACTCAATGTTATTAAATTCTCGAGGCAATGACTTACTTATTAATAACTAAAAAAAAAAGGAAGAAATCAGCTTCATGTTGTATCCCGCACACAGCAGAGCAGGCTGGGGGAACTTGGAGAAATATTTAAAACCACCCAAAACTACTAACTAGTATAGAGATAATAAAAACAATACTTGTCATCCACAATCAGGAGTTACATACAAAGTGTTAAGGGTCTACGTAACTATAACTATAACTACGTAACAAAAGTCCAGTCATTTGATGAAGTTAACCACTAATGAGGCTTATCATGCACACCCGAGATGACACGCCAGATGGCATATCCGAAACCTTCCTGTTAGTGGTGGTGCTATAAGCAGTACAGCTCTCTCTCTCTCTCATTTTGTCGTTTTCTGTATCTTTTATTAAGAATACGTAAGTAATTTTAAAAGTTACTAGGATATTAGGATAGGTGGCGGGAGTCTAGTGTACAGATAGATACTCCACTCTCCAATCCCTGCCGAAATCGGAGGCATAGAGTATTGAGGCGAAAATCAATACGACATTGCCTCGACAACAGAGCGAAGTAATGAAGATATTAAATATTTCATTACCTCGAGTGGGAATAGAACCAACAACCTGTCACATTTACAGTCACACTTTGTGCCCTACAGGCAGTTTAATTATTTATTACTTAACTTATCTATCTTAAACTAAACAAGACTATTTTTTTATTAATTAAAATATCGTATTTATCAATCTCCATACATAAATAGCAGAGCAACACGAGAAACCCATGTAAATTGCCACCAGCTCATCCATAACACAGTATCAAAGAGTATCATTCAACAGAGCGTCCCTTTATCTTTGAGTAATTTAGTGTTAAGTGCACTTTGAGTACGATATTCCCGCAAATGGATTCGAAGTTGGGTACCATTAATATCTCCGCTGGGATAGTTGGAGATGGCCAATTTGTAGTGTTATTGCTTTATTCTCACCTTGCCAGTTTTCTTGGAAGCGCTGGGAAACGATAATGTATGAAGGAGTTTGGTGTGATTTGATGCTGATGATGTAAGTTATACAATTATCTGAATTTCTAAAAGAATAAACGTTTGTGGATAATTTATACAAAATAGTAGCCAAAATTTATTAATTATCTGTATTTAATTGGCATTGGCAAGACATTGAGTTCCACCACTTAACACACAACACCTCTAGGATTCGGCAGAAACTGGGATACCGGAGTGACTTAACACTAGGTTCCCAGGTACCCTCTGGCTGCCTTGCTATGTGTGGTATACCGCGTTAAGGCAAAAAAGCCTATTTTTTTTTAAATACAATTCACACCTTATTTGATTGTCAAGAATGAATAACAGCTTGTTAAGTTGAATTGAATAAGTTTTTGCGACTTCTTTTTGTAATACGAAATCAAAAGAAGTTATTAGAGTGTTTTTATGGTCTAACATAATTGACTTAATAGGATGTGGATTGGTGTATCATTTAATATCTACGTAGGAGGTAACACCTCTGTATGTAAAATTATAAAGAATTTAACTCCTTTTATGACCATTAACTCCTTTTTTGTTCTGTTTGTCATATTATGACGTTTTTTTCGTCAGCTTCACGCTTTATCCCGCATGTAGGCAACGGGAACCAAGTTCACTTCGTTGTGCACTGTTTTACTATAAATCGATTACAATGACGTATCGTGACTCAAATATATATACGAATTACGTGGCTCGTGCCCTTATACAGCTGGCAAACTGAACTTGACCTTTAGTATCCTATGACATTGAGTGACAGCACTGGCCTATTGAGTGTAGATAAGATTTATGGAAGTGGTACAAAGTATCCAAAAATGTGAATTTTTTTTTTTTGTTTTTGAAATTTTGTTTGTTAATCTTTCCTCTTGTATATGAAATTTATAAAACGAATGAAAATGGTTTCAAAAATGATTTATATTAGTAGTGGTAGCCGTCGTGGTGCAACGGCACGCAGTCTGATTTGTACGTAGTGGATTCGATTACAAATCGTGGGAATTAGTCTTATTTTCTCACTCTGATAAGAAAATAAAGCGTGGCCTTGAATTCCACCACTCAACACGCAATATCTCGAATTTTTGGTGTAACGTGGAGAACGAATTGTTTTATCACTAACTTCCCTCTTACCTTACTAAAGCTTAGAGACAGCATAAAGCTAAAAAAAACAAGAATACCTGCTTTTCATTATTTAATATCACAACAATACCTCATAGATAGATAGAAATGACAATACAAAAATATTAAGACGATTGAGAAAAGATAAAAGAAAGAGGCCAGTCGAGTGTAACAGCTTGTGGGTTCGATTCTCACAGGAAATTAAAATATTAAATTTTGCATTTCTTCGAGAATCGAACCTTGTGCCCCTACTATATAACGATATTTAATAACCACGTACAAACCTATTTATCGTCATTACTTCTGAGCGTATTAAATCAAACACGAGACGTGAAGTATAACAAATGCTGACATTGCCAATGCCATTAATCAGAATTCACCATTCTCTTCATCAATTACTAGTTTCGAACCTACTACCACCGACGCGACACATCGATCACACGATTGTAGGAAATCTAAACACATTTCCACTGGGTTAGTGTTAAAATGTTTTTTTAAACCTTATTTCTTTGTAATAAGAGTGTTTTATTCTTGTGAGAGTGAAGCAACGTTAGTTATTAGCTAGATTATGATCCATTTCTGTATGGCACATACACATACTGGCACACGAGTCTAATCGAAGCGCATTCCATCTCACAAAACATCACAAACGCTAACCATCATTATACAATGACAAAAGAAACTTGTGCAACTGCTTCAAATGTATCCAATTGTACGGACAGCGAGAAAATATTTATTTTGTGTGTTTTTTTTTTAGTATCATGCTGTATTCTGTAGTGTTCTGACACTCCGTTCATTTCCGCCACACGCCTTATATTGGGTGTTGAGTGTCGGTTACCATAATGTGGAAATGAAAATATTAAATATTTCCTTTCCTCGAGTGAGAATTGAACCCACATCCTGTCACGTTTACAAGCGCATGCTTGTGCCCTTACGCCATGATGGGTTACTTATTATGTAATCTTGAAATCTATTGACAGCGGCGTCACCAAATAATTTTTTCCCTCTCATGATACTCGAGAAGATAATATTCGTAAAATTGGTAGGATTCTCTCAGGTATGTCAATTATTATAGAGAGTTATTTTTTCATCATATTTAAATGATACCAGATGAATGTAGATGAATTTTAATTATTTTAATTTAGAACTGTATATATGTCTATGTGTGTTTTACAAAATAACTAAAACCTTTCATTTTAGAAAAAAAAAACTTAAAAACCGTTCCATATTTAGCTGCGGACGGTACGCTGATCGGTTCCAGTAGGTATACTAATCTTATTCCATATTACAATAACGGCTCAGATCGTATACAGCATAACATTTCTATCCACTCCCTCTCACTGCACTGATATACGTGCATGTACACTGCATACGTTTAAAGACAACTGCATGTAATATGACGTTTTAAATACGTTCCAAAAGAAACGACAGCCTTGCGAGTGTTTTTCAGCTTTACGCTGTATCCCGCTCACAGCAGGGTAGGGAGAGGGAACCTCAGTGTCAAGACACTCCGTTCCCCATTTTCTGTCGAAAAAAACGTCACGTTTACAGGCGGCACCCTTGTGCCACTGCGCCACGATGGCCTCAAAAAATCTTTATACATATATAATATGTTGTATACAGTATATCATTTGGAATCTCTTTTCAACACAGTGTCTAACTATAAACGCGATGGTTATAGGTTCGGATCTCACTTGACGGAATAAATTGTTTTCATTTCCTCGCTGACACTTTGAGTTCTGCCACTTAACGCAACATATCAGAAATAAGAAAGTTAAAGAAATCTCGACACTGAGATCGATTAAAATTCTATTAAACTTACTATGCCTAACAAAACTATACCGAAAGTAAACTGAAGTTCGATAATATATCGAGGGCGTATTGAGAGGGTCGCCGTCGATCTCCAGCTCCGTACAGAGTATAATGGACCATTAAGTATGTTGTTGAATTGACAATATTGTTGTGTTGGTATCTTTGTATTGCGATGGATTATGGCCATTTATCATATTAGATTTGAAATACTTTAGATGTTTCTAAACGCTGTTGCGTTAGGAATCTAATGTTGAGATGAGATAGATAGATGAGAGAGAGATGAGACAATGAATATTTAATGGCAGAACTCAACGCTGTGTTTTTTTTTGTACCCAAAATAAATGTACAATAACCTTAATCAACATTTTTTTTTCTTACTTTCACACACTTTATATTGAAGAAAAGAGATTGTTTAAGTCGCTCCGTTTTTGATTTGAATATATATTTTTTCCGTGCAATAGATTCAAAACTAGATTTTGCCTATAGACCTTTAATGGCACAAATATTTTTTTTAACTTACTGTCTCAATTTTACATTTCTACGTATTGTAAAATTGAGAAAATTACAAATGTCTTTTCACTCTCGTATAAAAATAGAGCGCTATATATTCTGTACTTGAGCGTCAGTGGGCTTGAAGCGACTGGCCATTGCGGTCTTCACATATAACTAAAAATCTTTATACAATAACATATAACATAAATTTTTCCATTTCTCAACATAAATATAACATTTTCGATCCAAAAAATCAATCGATCACCTAAAAAATTAAATTAAATAAACGTTTCACAAGGCTCACCTTCGAATTGAATCGTAATTAAAGAGGCACTATACAATTACCGTAATTTATAGATAGATAGATAGATAGATAGATATATAGATACCTTTAATTATATATGTTTGATGTTATCTATACGGGTGTGACGAAAGAAGCCTCATTGGTGTGGTCATTATTTGAATTAATATACCTACGTGACGGTTCGGAGGTTGTACGAAATTATAACTTGATTTTTATAGCGTCCGTGAGAACAGAAAATAATATGTCTCTGTTAGCATTAAATATCATATGTATGGACTTATATTCAATTGTGCCTTTTTTTATGGAGGCGCGTGTGTGAATTTGATAGTAGATTATGAGTAATATACCTATCTTAACTTACAGAAAGTACTCATTCGCCTTTCTATTCATATATCTAATTGTATCTCCGACCTCATATTTAGTTAAGATGAAAAACAAAAGATGTTATTAATGCAACAGGAGCCATCGTGGCGCAGCGGCACAAGGGTTTGACTGTAACGCGACGGTAGTGGATTCGATCTCTACTCGAGATTGTGAAATATTTATTTACGTTAACAAATTGAAACCACCCACAAAATAAAATCAAAAGTGACGTAACCACCAACCGTTTTGCGAACTTCCAACACTTCCAACACTTCCAACACGCTATCTAAAATTCACACTTGCATCCCGAGCGTGTCTTATTTAAATTAAGCCTCACATTTTATGCGCGAAAACATGCGAGTGTGGCGTCGTTAGGGCAGTCCGAGATGCATTTATTTATGAAATGTAAATCCATCTGATTGTAATAACAAAACTGGGAGCCACCGCTCTCTATATTAAGATGTTGGATTTGCATACTGTACGTTCGACGCGTGTGTGGCTCAGCGGTTTATATATTTCATTTATTTAAGGTTCCTAGGTTTGAAATGCATCTTGGACTTGAAAGCTTCGAGTAATATGTAGCTTTGAGGTGGTTAAAATTGTTGTAATTATATTTTTAAATTAATCCTTATATTAACATTGTTTTGTTTTATTAAATAGTAATTTTGTGTGAAATGAAGTTTTTTGTTTCTTTCCATACAAGATTAACATTTTTCATTAAATAAACTTTACACTTGGAAAACTAAAGAAGAATATTATTTAGAACATTTCTCATACAACAATATACCTACTATTATTATAATAAACTTGTTAGTTTAAAACTAAAATAAACAAACAAAATGTCCAAACTACATTTTCATATACAGAATAGGTACGCTGTCAATGGCAATGGCCGAAGGATAAAAAACCTTTTGAACGCTCGAGTCGTGGTGTCGGTGTGAATTCGGGCAACGCGCGCACGCGCACGCACCGCACTGTGACGTCACGTCACGACTAGCCTCATAGAAAGATAAATATATTTTAATTAATAGTTAGTTTTAGAAGTGGTTTTTTTTTGCATTTTCTTTAAGAGCGTATATCTATGTTTTTAATTTCTGCATTATTAATCACTTTTTTGTATTTAATTTTAATATTAGATGACAGTTTCGTTTAAGACTGTGTGAAATAAAATCATTTCAGAAAAAGTGGCTATACTAGACGTGTTTTCGATACCTATATTATTTGATATTAACAATATAATTGCGCTTAACGAAAAAGAACTTTTAAACTTCACGGTTTATACTGGGCATAACAAGGTAGGCAAAGGGAACTAGAGAACCGAGTGTTAATACACTCCGTTCCCATTACAACACTTCCGTTCTCCACTTTCTCCGAACTCTTAAGATGATGGTGAAACTCAAAGCCACACTTTGCCTATGACAAAAATATTTTCCATTATATATATATGTTATATTACTCATTCGATGTATTGTTTACTTACGTTTTGTAAAGTATGTATATAATATAGAATAATGCAAATAAGAAATCAATCTTTATGCAAATTTATTTAACCGACTTTAAGACATAAAAAGGAAAGTCATATTTCTTCCATTCCTGTAGGTATTACGAGAAATCCTTTTTCATGGCTGCCCTACCCCCCTACACCTAACCTGCCAAATTTCAACTAAGGAGTTTTGTTTATCCCATTGTCTGTCAGTCACACATCAAGGTTCATAGAGATAGAGTACCAAGTAAATATATTAAACACAAAACCTGATTGTATTATATTAGATGTAAACACTCGTTTAGTTAGTGTTACAGTGATATACTCGAGTGAGGTGAACAAAGCAAAATATTTCTTTCGCGAGGATTATAAATAGTGTTCGAGTACGATTAATTCTTATGTAACGGAATTTATAGAACTTTCCTTCCACATTGTATTGAATGAACTGACTGTCTTAAGTTAATATAAATATATTTGTTTGGATATATTTTGTTTGCAATTTTAGATGATTTTTAGACTTGAGCCATATAAAATATATGGCGTTGTAGTTATTGTAGATATAAATCTTTTTTTAGATGTCTAAGAACATTGTAGAATTCATAATAATGTTTATTTTATCTCGTTACTAGAGCAAGAACATCTAAATGATTTATTCTCCCCAATGGGAATTGAACCCACAACGGTTCAACGGTTGTGTCAGCCGCTGTGTCGCTGTGTCACGACGACATTGTCATTATTCGTCCATTCTGAAAAGAAATCAATGGTAGTCATGAACATTAAAATATCACATACCGTATTCTAACTTATACTTTAATACAAGTAATGTACATATAATATTTTACTGATATGTCGATGATCCCAACGCCACCGTTACCGTACAGAAAAAAAATCTCCAAACCTTTTGAGAGGTGTGTCCTGACGTAATATTTCGTGACCGTATCTGTTCGTGAGTGCTCTGACCGAGCTTTAAAAGCACTATAAAGTTGTAAGTTTCTATACATTTTATTGAGAAATCGCTTTATATGTGATTAAAATTCTTTTCTTCTTAGAATAATAACAGTTAGGGCCTAGAGCCTTATTATTGTTACCTTTATAAGTTCCAATTTGATATAGCTAGTATGAAACTCAAATACAATCACTTATGAAGAGAAAAAAGTTTAAAAATGTTAAATATTTATTTTTTATTTCTCTACATAATATTTACATACAAAAAAAAATAGTAAATAAAAAAAATATGGACTAATCTACTTAATTCTACAAACAAGTATTAGACACTAAAGGCAGAATGAACCTAGTGTTAAGACACTCCGTTCTCAATTTTTCCCCATATATATATAGTACTTCCCCGAGTATTGAACACTTAATACTCCAATAACAAAATACCAATTAAACCATTAATATTTAAATGAACACAATATGCCTTAATTCTGACGCCTTTCACTAGATATGCATTACGTTAAAGTCATTTACTATAAATGGCGCTGTTCTACAATTCTGTATAATAAAATCTTCATATTTTAAATGGTTTAATGATCGTCTAAAGTAATCAAGTTGTGTGTTTATGTTGATTAAAGTGAAAAGTAAGTTATTGCTGGCGGTAAATCCATGTTACGTCAGTTAGCGTACAATGCAAATAAAATAATACATTAAATTGTTATAAATAAGCTTCATTCGATCGAGCTTTCTTCGATGTATATCATGTTAATAAGCCATTTCACATCAGATACGTTTAAAGATAGTCTCATTTACAAAACTCCATCCAAGCGAATAAATTACTGGTTATTAATATTTTCATTTCTTTGCTCTAGCACTAAGGCAAAAGCCCCACGTTGAATTCCACCACTCAACACGTAATATCTCGAAAAATTTGGCGGAAAATGGGGAAAATGTTAATATGCTAATATAGTCACTAGAACAAAAATTGAGGCCGTCGTGGCGCAGCGGCACAAGGGTGTGACTGTACGCGACGGTTGTGGGTTCGATCGAGGAAATGAAAGATTTATTTACGTTTATAGTTCCATTTAGTGCCTCTCAACACGCAATACTTCCGGAATTTGTCATAAAGTGGGGAACGAAGTGTCTAGGTTCTAGGTTTTAGGAACTAGGTTCCCTCTGCCTACCCTGCTGTGTGCAGGATACAACGTGAAGCTTATATAATTATGATTTTAAAAAATAAATCTAATTTAACCAATCATATGACAACGCGGTCCATATACAAACGGATATATGACCTGGTCAAGGGGAGTCACGACTGCCTGAATAGAAAGTGATATTGTTTCCTATACATGTAGTAGGTGCCAGTGATAGATTCAGAGTAATAATGATAATAAGTCACGATTGATCGCCCAGAGTTGTCATACCCACTCACAAGATTGTCTGATAAGATACTGTGTGGGTGATAAGGCTTTAAATCTGTCGAAAAATATATATTTCCACGCGATTTTGGGCTAATAATAATAAATCACTGCTTGAAATTTATTTGGCTGAAGTACATTTGAAAATATATATATTTTTAATTAATTTTATGTCTTACCAATAACTCACTAAAGCTAAAGTTAATAATATACAATATTGAATTTCTATTTTCTTCAAATCATTTGAATATTTTGCAACGATCTTCATCTCAATGTACGCCGACAGCTGGAGAAGCTGTCTCCATAACGATAAGTTTTAAAGCCCTCCATGAAGATCAGTCTTACGCTTTCTGCATCTATCCTCTTCTGGCAATCTTAATAAGTTCTTCATTCAATTGGTATGGGACCCGCCTACTGAGGGTCCTGTAATTTGAGTCAGACTCGACTCTTCCACCCCAATTGTATAGAAATTTGAACCTAGTATAACAATCGATATCTGATACACGTACAGTACTTCTAGTAAAAACAAAAGCTTAAAAATATCCACATACTTGTACATAAAACATATGTATAAAATATAAAGAACTACTTATTCATTCATAGATTTCGTACACACAGTAACTTTATCAAAACGAGCTTTTAAATGAAACTCGAGCTTCGAGCGAATGTCTCATTCATTGCGTTTGGGCGTTTCATTCGATATGATATTTCAATACTCCATATCAGATTATAGCCTCATTACATTTTGTTTTCGTAGGCGGGGACACGTTGACGCAACCGTGCATTTCTAGTTATATTAATCTTTGGAATCAGAAAATAAATCTCGACGGCAATTAGAAATATTAAGTATTAATTATAATAATTATGGGTTCTTGGTGTTTCGGATTGGTTTGGTATACGTTATAATGTACGATGTCTGTAGATTTTTATGATATTTATAAATAATTAATTATCTGTGGTAAAATTAAAAAAAAATTAAGCATGACTTAATTAGTCAGAGTCAAAAGTAATTGCAATTATGAAGCTTAACAGTTACATACCTTTCGTTCATTTTTATATGTATATTATTAAATATATCATTAAATAGATAGAAAAATTTTAAAAAATGTTCTCCTTATAAATTAAATATATAACTAAATTAATTCAAGTACATAAATAAATAGAATCTACATTTCATACGCAAGAGATGTATAGGATGACAATAAACAAGCATATATCAAATCATTAATATTTATCAAACATTATAAAACCAATAAATCCATGGTTGCTGTGAGTTAGTGTTTCCAGGTACGTCTACATATATATAAATTATTATCGTTTTTATGATTTAATCAAGCTTATTTATCACTATTTACAAGAAAGATGTCATAAATCCTGACAAAGGAAAAACTAGTTTTTGTATAGTCTCATAATAAAATTATTTCCTTATGATAAAGGGATGAATTTTAATATGTTTAAGCACGAGCCCCATGATACATTACGAGAGTAAATCTGAAATATTTTAATATTTACATTAAAAGTATTATTACAAATATACGTAATTTTTTTAAAAAATGTAAGAAGTAGTAAGTATTTGTATAGAGAAATTAACCATAATATAAAAAATACAGATTTCACTGTAACACCAATATGAAAAACACATAATTTCACAACTTAACATAAAACTATTCTGTATTTATCAAATATCTATATATCGATTTTACTACATGCAATATATATGAAGCTTACAATCCATTAGGCAATATGCCTTTGAATGCGTTCAATAAAATGTATACCAAGGCCGCAGTCAAATGGAAGATCACCAGTGAGTGGCTGACCCGTGAACTATTGTGTTCTCTTATCTATTGTTGTAAATCCTGAAGAATGTCAAAGCGACACGCCTACTGCTTTTGAAGCTAAGCGGTCATAGAAAGCTGATAATAGAAGTTTTTTGACACGTAACCTTAATGTGCTTGTGTAATATTATTTGGTGTTATTACAGTGATCATCACTCAGCGGTAGTGTATTCGGGTAGGCAGAGGAAATTTAGTGTTAGTACACTCCGTTACATATTTTCCGCCGAATTTCGAAGATATTGCGTTCGTTGGTCGCGTTTACAATTCACATTTGTATGTACAAATTCTGATAATGATCAATACATTCAATTCTAATGGTACCAATTAAACTATTCATCTACAGGATTCGAACCCACAATATTTATACAAATCAACACATCCCAACAGAGAATTATAACAAAAACATCTTTCCAGGTGGTCCTAGTGCGCGGTCACTACGTCTCTTACCTACCACTCTGCAGCCGCAACGAGCCGGTGTTCCTGGCCGCGTGCACGCCGCTAGCCATGCCCGAGACCCGAGAGTGTGTGGTGCATGGTGCCACCAATGTGTTCACCACCGTCCATGCTATGGACATGAAGATATTACATATTGATGCGAAGTAAGTTTAAAATAAAATAAAATCAGCTTCACGCTGAGAGAACATAGTGTTAAATCAAAGTGTGACTGTGAGTGAAAATTAAATATTTATTTAAATTTATAATTCACTTTCTTTGCTCTGGGGTTGAGGCAAAGCGAGGCTTTGAGTTTCGCCATTCGACACGTATTTACATATTTCTGTTTCAATATAGATGTAGTATCTATATCTGAAATGAACTGTCTGCAGTTAATTTATACTCTCTATAACACAAATGCTAATTATAAGACACTCAAAGAATATTTTATTGAAAAATGTCCACTTCACTTTTTATGAAATAATCAAGACATAAATAAACAATTTCAACATGTAAACTGGGATGTAACCAAAATAAATACAAAACACGCAAGAAGTAGATACTTACGATAAGTGTTGACCGACATTGATACCTTCGTGCCGCAACTCTCACAAACAAATATTATCTATAGATTTAAAAAAAAAAGCCATATATTTTAATTGAATTATGAATTTTAAAAAATATAAAATTATTCCTATAATAATATATACATATATCTATAATATGAATAACACAAGTAAAATTCTTATGTAACTAAAGTCGAGGCCAACAGCCAATCTTCTAATAGAGTTGATTGTTCTGAGATGTAAATATACTCGGAGGTATATCTTACATGGAACAATATATTACAACTACTTAATAGGAAGACCTCGTTAGGCATTGTAGCAGATTAATTCAAATGCACAAGGCCTCAAGGGCAATAGAGAACAAAGAACTAAACAAATATTATAATATTGAAATCAAAATGAAATCAGCTTCTCGCTGTATCCTGCACACAGCAGGGTTATTCAAGGCACTGCCTTGTTGCCAGAACGAAGAAATGATATATTAAAAAAAATGATAATTCCTCCGAGGGGAATCGAACACATAACCATCAACGATTGCGCCACGATGGACGTAATTCATGATAATATACATCCATACAAAACGGCTTTCCTCGCTTAATCATTAACACTAGTTCAAGGTGACAGTCCAGAGGCGAACAACGAATAGGTATTATTACCGATGCGTAACTGTCACAGCCAGCTACTGTCCGTCAAAAGATGTATGACAACGTCTCTATTGAGCGTTTCATATTCATGTACGTCAGCGCCTACAATGCCATGAAATAATAAGAGGAGCTGAAGTATGCAAGGGAGAAGTAAGAGGGGGGAAAGGGGCACGAGTGGCCTGCGCGGGCGCAGCGGTCTCGACACATGTATGTCAATACTGTATGTTATTATCAGATCACAATGCGACGGGCGTAAAGTATTTTACAATGTTTGTATGTATGTATGTACATAACATTATATCAACACTATTCACCTGAACGTATGAGAGCAAATGTGACGTCTCTTTTATGGGAATTCCGATGTTTTTGTTTTTAGTACATAAATTGTATTAAGTCATGGTTTTATTGGTATTAGATAATGCAAAATTATTGATTTCTCTTTTTCTAATATCTCAGTTGTAGTATATATGTGACTTGATTTATTTATGTAATTATAGTAAGTTATACTTATTAACAGCTTATTTCACAATTTTAGAAGAAATATGTTTTAAAAGAAAAATATTAACTATTACCTACAATATTCTATTTTCCAGAATACAGGAAATACATACGTACTCAGATATCCTTAAATATAAGCATTTATTCATAAAATAATAATTTATTTTCTAAGTAAAACTTGTTAAGATTAGAAATCTCATTCTCTGGCAAAATGTCTACGTGTTATCAAGTTTGCTTTGAAGGCGTGTTCATCACCTGCTCTAAACAAACTTTGCATACAATGACAAACTTACAAGCTCCTGAGGCTCCTACTATAGGCTGAATACACACATAAAATACATTATCGATTTTTATAGTCTCGACTCGCTTTTTTTTTATTTATTTCGATAATTTTAAACTGTGTTATCTTTTGACATATACCTTAAAAGATATAATGTCAACATATATAATTAATTTAATTTAATTAATAGGTTCAGTAAAATATTACTGGAAAATTAGGCCGATAATGAGAAACGACAAGTATGTTTATCTTTCACATCCTACAGGAGCCTATACCTCCGTCACGTCCAACTTAACAACAATTTGTTTTTGCCCTTATTTAGAGCTGTGACAAGCAAATTCCTCGATTTATCTAAGCGCTTAAACGATTTCCACACGGCGCAGGTTCGAATCCTGCTACGTTAAAACATCTAATATCTCTAAATAATCATTAACACAACGTATTTATTCTATCGAACGACACATAATTTACTTTCGTTCAGCTTCCAACATCAACCCTACAAGCTACAAGCAATACTATCATATCATTAAATTAGATACTATTGTGAAGTCATCTTAAAATCCAACTAGTAATTTATATCTTAAGCTAATCACCCGCTACGCGCACGCACTGCGCACGCGCATATGTCATATCGTCCATGATATCCTATTACATTTATCATAAGCATCTTTGTACTGTCTTGTACCTTAGAACAGTGGATAGGTTAAAATGTCGTCGTGATAAATTAAATGGTTTGCTTAATTTATTAATGCATTGAAAGCAACATATTTTATTATTGCGCTATTTGAATTGACGTGTCGTGTTGTGTTTTGGATATGACCGGCTGAACACGGTTGTTGTTACTGCGTGAAAGGAAAGTAACGTGGAGTTTAGATTATTAGAATATTTTATCAGTTTAACTGTAACATATTATTTAAGTAAAAAAAAAACAAAATTGGATATAAAATAACAATATTGAGGCTATCGTGGCACAAAACAATAGTTGTGGGTTCGATTCTCACTCGGAGAAATGAACTATTACTTATTAATATTTTAATTTCTTCTATCTGGTAACAAGCCAAAACATGACGTTGAGTTCTACTAATCAACACGCAATGCCTCGATAATATGGTAAATGGGAAACGGAGTGTGTTAACACTATGTTCCCTCTTTCTACCTTGCTAAATGCGCGATACAGCATAGAGGTAAAAAAAACTACAATACTCCTTTTACATCACTTCTGACGTGTCTATATTCTATGTAGGCTTCATCATAAACATCATTGTTCTGTCCTGCGCTATTGTAGGACTCTCAATAGGCGCGGGCGCCACTCTAGCGATTTCTAACTGGCTTCAGATTTATGTGAATTCTAATTAGTTCTTTATAAACATGGTAAACAGGTTTAATTTTAACATTTTACTATTTATTATATATAGATTTTAGATATAATGGGACAAAGCAATTAATTATAAACACAGGTTCGATTACAGCTGAGAAAAATAATAAATAGATATGAACCCAATTACGCCACCAATTAAATGTCAAAGGTTCGTGCCCTAATGAATTGATAAATATTAATTCAAACATAGCTTTGCCCTTTACAAGCGACTCGATACTTGACGAACATAAATCCATCCAAATTGTCTGAACCGCTCTAATATGACATATTTCATATTTTAAATTAATAAATTTATCTCTAGTGTGCCTCCTGGTATTTTAAAAGGATAAATATTGAACAGATTAATCGTTCTGGTAAGATAAGGTACGTTGAGTCCCGTCACTCAATACGTAGTGTCTCGAATTTGAGCGAAAAGCGGAGAACTGTCTCGACACTTGTTTTCCAATCCTCTGTATGCGAATTATATTTGTGAAGGTAAAATAATATTTTCTTTGTAAATAGGGAATGAGTGTTTCTAAATATGCGATTATTATGCTAACTGACTGAAACGCGACGGTTATGGGTTCGATTTCATCTCGGGGGAATCGATTATTTTAAAATATTTTCAATTACTTGCTCTGGAAATGAGGGAAATGCGCAAAGTTGAGTTCCGTTCCATTAGTGGTAAGTGGTTGAGTGTTTAGACACTCAATGCTTTGAAAATCGGCAGAAATTGGAGAACGGAGCGTCTTAACGATATGTTTTGCCTACTAAAAATAAATTAAACAAATATTCATTTTTAAATATTAAGATACTATTGTGAGCCTCCTTAATACATCGTTTGTGTAAATAAGTAGATATATTTATTAAAATACAAAAAATATATGCAAAAGTCGACTCTATTGTCTTGGCAATATAAAACAATGTGAAATTTATTTCCATATATTAAATCACTTAGAATTATCATATTTGCTTTCATCTTAGACAGTAGAGTTTCAAGGAGGTCAATAACAAAATTACTATAAACACTTGGATCTTTGTTTGCATTAATAATTATTATATACCTAATAACGAGGCCAGTCGTGGCGCATGGGCACTAAGTGTGACACCAACTGGTTGTGGGTTCGATCCCCACTCGAGGAATTGAAATAATTATTTAAATTTATATTTCTGTTTCATCGCTCTGGTGTCGAAACAAAAGCTCGGCGTTGAGTCCTGCCACTCAATACGCAATGTCTCCAGAATTCGGCAGTAAGTGGAAAACGGACGTCTTAACACCGAGGTTCCCTCTGCCTGAAAAAAAAATGTAGTTTGGACATTATAAAATTATATGAATGACGTAGCAAAAAAAAGCAAATTTGTTTTTTTCATGCGAATGCAAATTCAGTAAGTTAAAGCCATTTACATGACAACACAGGTCAGACATACACATCTCAGGGTCTAAGAATTTGTGGAATCCAATAATGCATATGCAAAGTTAACAGGTACTAGTAATATCCACAGAGTAGCCCTCGAGAGCTTAACCTGATGTACTCCTAAGATCAGATAAGAGACTACATGTCGAAGAAACTAAATAAAAAAATCAGGTACTGATGCCGTTGCAACACAGCTGTGGGTTCGATTCCCACTTAGGGAAATGAATATTACAAAAGATACTCTGCCTTATAGAATTACTTTTTGATCTTAACATATTACGCTAATACGTTAATCGCAATTTTAATACTTACTTAATAAAATTTATTGAGAGATTTATAAATAAATGATTTTTTATAAATTCATATGGAACGTTATGATATAAATACTACATATGCCCACATAACATAATACAGTATAACGTCGTTACAGCCACATTCCGTACAGACAAACAAATAAAGAATTCCACCATCATTATTCCGGCTGATGAATCCGAAGAGATTATTAAAAATAATGATAAATGTAATTAAAGTGAACTTGACACAGCAAAACAAATATCTGGTGGGGTCACCACATCGATCAATCATAGAGACCTTGTCGATATGTATGTACGACTTGTTCCGACTTGTTCTGGGGCTTCTAATGCTTTTGAAACACTTTAATTATGGTGGTTTTTTTTTTTTTTTGAAACTATAATTACTTTTAAATTGGCCACTCTGATGTTGGTTTGTTATATAAAGGCAATATTAAAATTTGAATTTAAAAAA